>JAKSYS010000037.1:0-182081 GCA_022925895.1 Fragilaria crotonensis
AATGGGCAGACAAATTGTTTTTACGAAGGTGCCGGAGCTGATGTCACAAGTTGTGAAGGTTAAGATGCGAGAAGTGCGAATACCTGGTCAAAACTGTTAGGAGTTTCGGGCGGAGCCTTAGAATTGACAGAAGTGTTCATACCATATCGTCACGTGGAAATTTTTTCATCCTCAGGGGCTCCGGTGTTGAGCACAGATCAGCGGAGTTTGGAGGAGTCACAGTCTCGGATATGGTTACGGGTGAAGAACATGAATTACAGTATTTGTCTCCGTATGAATCGCATAAAACACTTGGTCACTATAAAGAACCTGCCGGCACACAAACGATGCAGTTTCGCAAACTGTGGGAAAAAAGTAACGAATTGACATCATTCTTGTGGTCGCATCAAGTCACACGGGATGAGGCATGGACGTTTTACTTCTCGACTTATCTTCCCAGTGTTTCATATCCTCTGGGTAATTCGCATTTTACTGAACGGCAATTGACAAAACTGCAAAGGAAAGCGATGAACATTTTATTCGCAAAATGTGATTATAATCGTGTGTGAAACGGGAGGTTCTCTTCGGCCCCTTGGAATTGGGTGGAGCCAATTTCAGAAGATTATATGATCAACAGGAATCGGCCAGATCGGTACGTTTTTGAGACATTGGCGATCACGCACACAGGTGGGCGAATTATTACGTATTTGTTGAATGGTGTAATTATGCAGCAGGAATCTCAGATCGGTTTTAGAGGACACATACCCCTCTCCCTCATCTTGAATCCAAATGGGTCGGCGCGTTACGAACATACTTACAGCATTGGAGCGTACATTCAAGTCGATAATACTGGAATACCTCCTCTTGAAAGAGAGCACGATCAATATATTATGGAAGAAGTGGTTACGTCAGGCCAATTCAATGCAGCGGAAATCAAAAAGATTAATTATTGTCGCTTATATTTGCGAGCCGTAACAGTATCCGATTTGACGACTACGAAGGGAGATCAGCTTGACCACTCCAAACTGACGGGTGAACCATCTCTACAAAGTAGCCGACCTCGATGGCACTCAATCCACCAAGATAAACCTTCGATAGCAGAGTGGCGGCTCTGGAGGAAAGCAAACAAATTGTGGGCGTATCCGTCTGGAAGGTTGCTGGTCCCATTAGGACGTTGGTTGAGAAACCAACGTGACCGTCGAGGAGAATTTTCCGCGTACCAATATCGAAACCGTTTGGCAGTGCGAGTGGAGGGAGGATTTGTAATGTGTCACCCACAATCTTCAGCTCTATATCTTGAAACGGATCAAGTTGTCAAGTATTGCGATATCCCGAATGAAGCCGTTCCAGTAACAGTGGTTCACAAGTCAGAGGCGTGCTGGGAAGTTACCCATCGTTGTGAAGCAATTTACAATGCTCCAAGAGTGGATTGGTCAACCTTTCATTCGTTTATTGATTCTTTGGAACCATGGGAGACAGATCTTCTTCGTCGCACCCGGCTGTATGTTGATCCTCGGTTGGCGGTGATGGAGCTTCAAGACAGTTTTCAAGCAGGAAGCGATGGGTCGTCAAGTATGGAAAGCAAGGAGCATTTGGGTGGTCAGTTCGAACAATGGCGGGCGAGCGATTGCTGAAGGGAGTGGTCCATCACGGGGTGCGGTAGACTCATATCGAGCAGAATGCAGCGGAATGCTGGCGTTCCTCAGATTCCTGATCCGCATCGCTGAATACACAGATATGTTTGAACCATGGGTTGGTCGTATTGGGACAGATAGCCAGAGTATGTTGGACCGTTTATTCGGAAAGCAGGACGAATCGACCATGGATTCCAAGGAATATAAAGTCAGTTCCCTACGATCATTGGATGTTTTGGATCCCGAATGGGATCTCTTGAATGAAATTCAAATAACCTTGCGGTTGCTCCCGGACGTGACGCTGGAATATGTAAGGACACCAAGACGATCACACTGAATATTCGCGGTTATCACTTATGGCACAGCTGAATGTCGATGCAGACAGGTTAGCAACGGGGTATCAGCAAGAAGTCGGGAGAATGTTTCCGCAAGTCCTAATGTCAGCAAATGCGGGAGCGTACTTGGTAGTGGACGAGGGACGGTTACAAACAAAATGGTTCAAAAAGTTCGGTATCTTGCCACGGTCCCTCACTACGGAATTATATTATGAAAAAGAATAATTGGGATGAGACGGTTATGCAGTATAAATTGGAAAGCTCATGCTAAATTCATGAAGAGTCAAGTTGCAAGACGAGTGCATTTTTCAAAAATGGTTCACGAGTGTTACCCACGCACAGTCTGCGTAATCGTTTCGATTCAGGAAGACGTACTTGTCCGTCATGTCCATCGGCGAATGAAACAAGGGATCATATTTTGCGATGCTCAGGACCGTCAGAGTTGATTGGAGAGACTATTTTTGGGATGTCTTGAGAGATTTCACGTACAGGAAAAAAACAAGTCCATTTTGGCTCATCTTCTTCGGAGGCATTATCACAGTGGTTTCAGGAAGTGGACAGTGACATCACAGTGTCACCCATTTTGTTCCCGATTGATGTTCGTGATGTGATTGCTCAGCAAAATGCGATAGGATGGCGACAAATTTTCAACGCCCGATTTGGAAGCAGATGGAGTCGAGTCCAACAGAGTATTATCGTAAAGAGTCGACAGGTACCAGTGGTAATAAGCAGCGCACAGGCGAACGGTGGCAGGTAAAACTTATAAAACTGATCGGAAGAATTGGCTGGAACTCTGGAAAGTGCGGAATGCTGAGGTTCATGGTCATGATCATCGAACTCAAGCAGAGCCTTGCGCCGAGATGTTTCCAGACAGTTGGATGTGATATATCAACAGCGGGCACATTATGAACCACAAGTCCAACGGCTCCTGTTACCAGATGTTAACGAGCATTTCTTTCCATCTCTTGGGCATTCAACCAATCAATTACTCTCAAACAATCCAATCGCAACACAACAAAGTTATTTCGATCACACTTTTGCTTCGACAACGGAGGCCCATTGCGTTTATAGTAGAGCACTTCTTGCGGCAATCAGAATCTGCTGAAACTTCTTCATTTACAAGCTCTTGACAACGAATCTATGAAAGGTATAGGTTGACATTTCAGCTAATTATGATTGGCACAATAAGTGCCTTTAATGCTGCCAATGATGCTCAACCGCTGCGCCGATTGTTTGGCAGGATATCAGTGGAGAGTTACTGGGATAGTCGTGACAAAGCAACAAAATCTTTTCTTGGGAGCTCAAACAAGTGATGATGCACCAGCCAATGCGTACTTGAAGTTCAGCAGCATATTGAACAGCATCAGCATGGCAATAAAACAAGTGATGGGATGTAACAATTGATAAGCATAACGATGATAATCTCCAGCATTCTCCTTATGATATCTTCATATGTGCTGTTTAGCTTTTACCTTTGCGACGGAGGAGTTGAATTTGGTCAGCTGAGTAGAAAATTGCAGCACCCAAGTTGTTGCAGGTTGCAATAGGATTGGATTTGAAGCAGCTGCAACCAGCAAATCTACTGTTGCAGGCTGGAATATTGTGCCTGCAGGGTGACTTGCAAACAGCCACCACTTTCTGTTGTCAGACCCAAAGATCTACAAACATAAGAACCTCTGCCTGACCTATACTAGGAGGAGTATTTTCAGCTAGGAAAAGAAACACTGCCCCCTTGCATTGTTGATAAATGTTTTTTGAATTTTAGCTGATCTTCACAGCAGTTGAGCAGGCAAGAAGAAGGCACGAGCTGATGACTAATTACATTATTTCGTGTGCTTCCTACTTCTGGTAGCCGCGACAACAGGAGGTTCGGGAATCCTTGTTCAACTGGAAATATAATCTTGTGCAATCTACAGTACAGAGGAAGGAGTCTAAAACTATGACGCCCCCACGGTACTTGTAGTAGGCATATATTACCCGTAGGGTACGACTGCGACGAGACACAACGGGCGGGGTCATCATGACCATGACCATAGACACTTTAAATACTAAACGTTACTGTGTACTTCTACGACCACATAGACTCAGGATTGAAATCAGGATTTCACCCGGCAAATCAGTACAAGATGCGTAGTTGACTGTACTTCTACGGTATTCAGATCACATTTCACATTTCAGGCACCTTTCGCTCCTAGTAGTACTATACTCCGAGTACACCGGGGAAACTATTTGCAACTTATCGTTCCACCGCCGATCCGCTGGATCCCAATCGACGACATCGCATAAACCATAAACCCACATCTGTAACTTCCAACAACGCCTCTGAACAATTCCGACCATGACTGTTCCAAAGCGAGTCCAATTTCCGGAAGAAGCAGTCGCGTCGATCCATGTCTATGAAGGGATGGACGACGACACAGTCAGCAGCATGTTCTACACTGTCAATGACTACAACCGATTCCGAGTCGAACGGGCGCAGGAAGAAATCGAGCGAGAGAAGGCTGCCTTACGAATGAGCATGATTGATACCATCAAGATAAGGAGACCTTGCAGCCGGCGAGATTCACTAACCATGGGACGGAAGTCTGCGCGTCACGACAGTCATTCAAAAGGAATGGCGCTGGCAGCTTGATGGATGGATGAATCATGGTCTACTCGCAATCCCCAGCGGATAAGAGGTTTTACTTGGAGTGCTGACAAGTTTTAGGGGTTGTATGGCATCAGTATTGACTGCTGTGCCTTCAAAGACACATTCATTCATTGAACGATCCCATGAGGGAATTCTCTGTGACATTGAAGTAAACTGAAGCACACCCGCACTGGTGGTTTGCTTCACATGCGCATGTGCGTTTACCAATCCAGATGTCATCTAGTTAAATCCCATTTACTCAATCAAGAGACTTACCTCGCATACCTGTTTGTATTGAGAACCTTGAATCGTAAGGCGTACTTTCTTCGACTCTTTCGTTCGGTCACCTTCACAGATTCAGCGACCTATCGTACCTCGTACGACGTAGTCTGAGTACCACAACAACGAGTATTTATTGGCCCTCTGAGGAGTCATGAAGGTTTTGTGACACACATCCGACATGGAGGAGTGTTTAAAAGCCCCATTTACCAAGACCAGCATGTGAAAAACGAGTGTCATGCATATTACATACGCACTCATTTACAAGAGTTCACCAAAGTATTTTGATTCGTTTTCTGATCCAGGAAACACGTTGAGACATTTCTCCGGGAATCTGACCTGGGGTCACGAGGTGTAGTTTCTGACTACAACTACAAGACGTATACTCGTATACTCAAATGCTAATCGTGAATGGTACAGTACTCCTTGTACACCTTGAAAAGGAGACTTTTCGGCTCACCCTCCCCATCGATGTCAATACTCGAGAACTTCGTACTACGGATGTACCTAAAATTCATGAAACAAATAAAGCAACCATGTAGGGCTTCGTATATTCACCAAGTAGAAAAAACTCCGTGCTGTCGCCGTGCTAAAATGGAGGATTCCGGCTTACGACAGTACGTATAAATGGTAAGAAAAAGCTTCGTATCGTACTAGTACAGTAGAAAACATACTACGGCGAGCTAAATTCTAAAGTTGGGATTCAGAGTCCCATCCTTCTTATCCCTCTTCAGCCCATTAATGATGTTGGTCACTGAAGTCTGACCACCATAGACAGCATAAATCTTGTCTATGGCGGTCTCTGCAGTATCCCCCATGCGAATCAATCTTGATACCAAGTCCCACACAACCTTGCGTCGGCTGTACCGATGCTTTGAGCGACCTCGCTCAGTGTAGGAGAACAGTCTAGCTGCTTTCCTCCCACCGACTCCATGATGATACTCTTGCCAGAGGTCGTGAAGACTTCTGGGCGTCGGCATCAGCGTCGCCATCATTGCGAGGTCGTTCGCAGCAGCTCTTTCAGGCACCTCCTCCGCTCCTGCTTCGCCCTCGCCTCTCTCCCCACCAGCAGTCCGTCGCCTCGCAGGTTGCAATGCAATTCGCCTCACATTTCCATTCAAAATGCCAAAACACCGCTCCAGATTCAATTGAATTCGATTGACCGCTGTCTTTAATTCCACATTGTCTTGTCGTAGGGACAACAAACCCGACTGCATACCCAACAATTGATTTCGCATTGTCACATTCGTCCCAAGCGCAGGCTGTCCAGCTACTCCATCCACATCAATTGCCCCAACCATATCAATGAAGACTGCTCCGTGATCGCCTGACACCGTCACCGCCATCTTCTTGATTGGATTCATTTCAGGATCAACATCTGCCCCGCGAACATGTTCCCATTCCGAAAGAACGTCACGTTTGAAATCACCCGGAACGTACTCATCAGCAAGCGGAGAGCAAATCAACCACAACAACGCCTTACCAAGTACAAGACACGCCGATTCTGGGAGTCGCTTCCTGATATTTGGAACGACTCGACTCAGAACGAATGTGTTCATCATAGTCGCGTCAAGTGTCTCGTCAGGCACATAAAAGCAAGGTCCGCCACCACACAACTTCTCAGCAACCTTCGCATCGGGAAATGGAAGCTCAACATCATCATAGACATCGGATACTCTACCTGTTCCTTTCCATCTACCTCTGATATCTTTCTCGTCTTTAGTGACCCCACATCGTCGGGCAAATGTCGCAGCATACTTTCGAATGCTGTGACTCCCAGCATAGACAATTCACCGTCACCATTCTCCTCCCCCTTGAATTCCTGGCGTCTGAACATACGTGTAAATAAAGATTGTATCATTGCCTTTGTCTTCAGTCCTCCATCTGGAACACGTACGTCATCGCTGATGCAAAAAACATATGGAGAATTCATTGCTGTCGGATTCAACTTCAAATTTAATTCAAGCCACAATGCGAGTGAGCACAAAACACAATATACAGGATTCAGGGACCCCAACACAATCTGCCATGGTGCATCTCGTTCATCGTCCACATTTTTGGACCAGTTCAATCTGGTTTTCAATGCATTTGGAAACGCATCGTGGACTCGAATATGCTCCAGTACAAGTTGAGTTGAGTCATCAACTCGAGCTATCAAATGGAATTGGAAGTTCACCATCGCCGATATACCATACCTTTTCCAGAATACATCATGTGCACCTTCACCCCTCTGGCCTGCAGACAAAACATTACGATTCAAAAGGTCATGCATTACAACAAATTCCTGACCAAGCATGGGCCGTCGAGTCTGCGAATCCACCCCTTGTTTCCTTGCCTCTTTCTTCTTGACACGCTTGATCAGACCATTTACGAGCGCACTACGGGTAGGGTTACCTTCAGTTCTTGTCACACTCCACATGTCGCGATTAGGCATGAAATACGAGATTGCTTTCTTGTCCATTGCCAAGGAGTTTGCTCGTGCTGAAATGGGATTCGCATCTCCCGCAGGTTCTGTTGTCCCAAAAGTCTTCAAATTCATATACCGCAGCACATCATTCGGAGTTATAGCAGCTAACACCTCCATTGCATGAACATGATCCCGATGATACTCACCTCCAACAGGACGATTGTGGAGAAAAGACATGAACGAAGCAAGAATACATTTGTACTTTGTCAGAGTTTTGGTGTCAACCATTCTATCGACAAGTATTACAAATGAGCCAAAGGGTACCTTACGAAACTTGTCGCATTCGTTCCATATGTACCACATGTAAATTTACTGCAAGTGCAACGAAAGTCGCAGTTCCCAAACTGCTGGTACTATTGTTTGGACTGAGTATGGTCCACATAAATCTACCGAAAACGTCTTCAAGTACCCCAACTATGGTGCATAGTACCAGTAGTGCAAGATCCGGAATTTCGTGGAATCCTATAAGAGAAGTACTACCTCGGTCGCATTTCCGAGGTAATACGGATGTACCTATAATTCATGAAACAAATAAAGCAACCATGTAGGTCATAGTATATTCCCCAAGTAGAAAAAACTCCGTGCTGTCGCCGTGCTAAAATGGAGGATTCCGGCGTACGACAGTACGTATAAATGGTAAGAAATAGTTTCGTATCGTACTAGTACAGTAGAAAACATACTACGGCGAGCTAAACTCGGAAGTTGGGATTCAGAGTCCCATCCTTCTTATCCCTCTTAAGTCCATTAATGATGTTGGTCACTGAAGTCTGACCGCCATAGACAGCATAAATCTTGTCTATGGCAGTCTCTGCCGTGTCACCTTGCCGAATCAGTCGTCCCACCAAATCCCACACCACCTTTCGGCGGTGGTACCGATGCTTTGAGCGACCTCGCTCAGAGTAGGAGAACAGTCTAGCTGCTTTCCTCCCACCGACACCATGATGATACTCTTGCCAGAGGTCGTGAAGACTTCTGGGCGTCGGCATCAGCGTCGCCATCATTGCGAGGTCGTTCGCAGCAGCTCGTTCGGGTACCTCCGCTGCGCCTTCGTCGTCTCCTCTCCCCCCACCAGCAGTCCGTCGCCTCGCAGGTTGCAATGCAATTCGCCTCATGTTACCATTCAAAATGCCAAAGCACCGCTCCAGATTCACCTTGATTACGTTAATCGCTGTTTTGAGCTCCAAGTTGTCTTGTCGTAGTGAGAGTAAACCTGATTGCATTCCCAACAACTGATTTCGAATTGCCACATTGTTTGTCCCGGGCACACCGCCATGTTGTCCAGCAACTCCGTCAACTTCAATTGTCCCAACCATGTCAATAAACACTGCTCCATGATCGCCCGACACCGTCACTGCCATCTTCTTGATCGGATTAAACTCGGCATCATAGTCAGCACCACGAACATGCTCCCATTCCAAAAGTACATCTCGTTTGAAATCATTCGGAATATACTCGTCAGCAACTGGCGAGCAAATCAGCCACAACAAAGCCTTACCAAGTACAAGACAAGCGGAATCAGGGAGTCGCTTCCTGATATTCGGAACGACGTGACTCAGGACAAATGTGTTCATCATCGTCGCGTCGAGTGCGGGATCTGACACATAAAAGCAAGGACCACCACCACACAACTTCTCAGCAACCTTTGCGTCTGGGTAAGGAAGTTCAACGTCATCATACACGTCTGATACTCTACCTGTTCCCTTCCATCGGCCTCTGATATCCTTCTCATCCTTGGTCACTCCACATCTTCGCGCGAATGTAGCGGCATACTTTCGAATACTGTGACTTCCCAGCATGGACACTTCACCTCCTCCTCTTTCGGCACCTTGTTGTTCGCCTCTGAATTCCTCACGCCTGAACAGGACAGTAAATGCAGCTTGAATCATTGCCTTAGACTTAAGTCCGCCTTCAGGAACACGTACGTCGTCGCTGATACCAAAAACGTACGGCGAATTCATTGCTGTCGGATTCAATTTCAGATTCAACTCAAGCCACAAAGCAAGTGAGCAAAGAACACAATACACAGGATTTAGAGAACCAAGCACAATTTGCCACGGTGCATCTCGTTCGTCATCCACATTTTTGGACCAGTTCAACCTTGTTTTCAGAGCGCTCGCAAACGTGTCATGTACTCGAATGTGTTCCAATACTAGTTGCGTTGAGTCATCCACCCGAGCTATCAAATGAAATTGAAAGTTTGTCATCGCCGATATACCATACCTTTTCCAGAAAACATCATGTGCATTATCGCTCCTACGGCCTGCAGATAGAACATTACGATTCAAAAGGTCATGCATAGCAACAAATTCCTGACCTAACATTGGACGTCGAGTTTGCGAATCCACCCCTTGTTTTCTCGCCTCCTTCTTCTTGACGCGCTTGATGAGGGCATTCACCAGCGCACTGCGGGTAGGGTTTCCTTCTCTTCTAGTCATACTCCACGTGTCGCGATTCGGCATGAAAAACGAAATTGCTTTTTTGTCCATTGCCAACGAGTTTGCTCGTGCCGAAATTGGGTTTGCATCCCCTGCCGGCTCCGTTGTCCCAAACGCCTTCATATTCAGATACCTTGACACATCACTTGGGGTAATAGCAGCCAACACTTCCATTGCATGCACATGATCACGAGAATACTCACTTCCAACCGCTCGGTTGTGGACAAACGACATGAATGAAGCAAGAATACATTTGTACTTATTCAGAGTTTTGGTGTCGACCATGATAAGAACAGGAGGTTCCGGAATATCTTCTTTTCGACGCTTTTGTCGACCGACATGAAAATAAGTGAAAACGATTACGACGAGTTTAGTGTTTTCCAACGGAATTTCGCATTTGACATGCGAACTAAGTTTTTTTATTTGATATGAATACACCTATCTAAATTCTCCGTAGTCATGGAATAGTAGAAATGAACGAAAGACAAATTCGGCTCGAAAAAAAATGAAAGAAGGAATGGAAAAATGCATTGGTAACGACTGGTATGACAATCCGATGAATGAATTCTTCACGTTTGATTCTTTTATGGAATTACTTGAGATACTCCGATGCATTCGAATGGAATCTCTTAATTAGGAATCGTCAAGATACATATGTTTTCGAGCTGTTTCTTAAATTTTCTTAAGTTTTCTCAAACTTTCTTAAGAAACTTTAAGAAGATTTGAGTTGCTTATAAAATCTCAAATAATCTACGTGAACCTGGTATAAAATTACGCCTTCTTAAATCTTCTTAAATAATCTCAAACTTTCTCAATCGGACGTGAGAAAAAAGAAGTTTCTCATATTTTCTTAAACTTTCTCATTCTTTCTCAACTTTACTTAACGCAAGATTCCTATCTGTAACTCTTGTTCGAAAACAATTTGTCCGAACGATAGTCTGCCAACTAGGACAAAATGAAATCACTATATTGTAGAACAAGCTCGAGAGTTCGAAGGTTAAGATGATATCGGTCGGACATAAATAGTTAATAGCCAAACAGATTATACATAGTCGTTCTCGTTTTATACATAAAAGTCTCTGAGGTGCGTCACGTTTTGACATGAGATCTTCTCGTGAATTATAGAATTTCGTGGTTGAGACATTTTCAATATGCACTGACAAATTCCACGAATCCTGCTTGGAGTAAACGAAGTAGAGAAGGAATTCCGGAACCTCCAGTACTCTTGTTTTGTGCGAATGTACTACAAACATGTAGAAGAGTACCTCGGGAAAAAAGTTGCATTCGTTCCATATACGAAGGACGTAAGTATACCGTAGGTGCAACAGATGTTGCAGATGCCAAAATGCTGGTACTATCGTTTGGGGTTGATATGCCCCACGCAAACGCACGAAAAACGTCATCAAGTACCCCTATTATGCAACATAGTACCAGTTCTAATTAATCCGCAAGATCCCTGGATTCCTATTGGATAGTACAACACCGGTTGCATTTCCGAAGTAATACCGGGGTACTCGGAGTCCATGACAATTCAGTTAACGGTACTGGTACGATTGTATCATAAACTGATTTACAGTAGTTTATTTGTGAGGTAGAATTGGCAAACCGTCATTTACCAGACTTGTGGCTCGCTGCATGTTCTTATACAAGGTAAAATGACCTGAGTCACGAGCATTCCAGTTTTGGACACTCCTCAAATGGATATGGAGAACTGTCGAATACCGAGTAGTCATTATGTCAGGTAGGCACCCGATGCTTCACTTAGCTTAGCTTGATCATGACCTCATCTGGGGCCTGTCTGAACGACGTCGAGGGTCGTGTCCAAGTCTGTGTCACACGGGTCACGTGTCACGAATGCAGTCTTAGTTTCGTAGGACCGGCTTCTGCGTCACGAAATCTCAAACTAATGTTCCGTGCCATCTGAAAACTGATGATCATAACATCTCCTTCCGAAAAACACATACTCCAACAAAAACAAAAAACAACAACAATCATGTCGAAGTCTGTTTCATTCGCAGCTTTTCCAACAACATCGTGTGTTGTCCCTCGTGTCGAAGCCATTGACATGGAGAATGTGTTTTACCAAGAACAAGATTACATCCGCTTTCGACGAGAGTTGTGGCAAGAACAAATGCTCGATTCTCGTGTCATGTCCAGGCGGCAGAGGGGTCATGAATTGCTCATGACAGAACTACCAAGAGTAGCCATGAAAGGCTGTGTGGTGGCACGTACTGGACCACACCAGGTGATGCATCGTGGAATTGCACGAACAGCATGATCTGCGAAGAAAACAGTCCAACAGCACACGACATAGTGCGCCGCAACTGTAACACCACTGTCATGACATTTTTCCTGGTGCCGGTGCACCATTCACACATGCGATCAAAACGCAATCAAGGGGATTTTAGATAAACGTGCATATAGATCAAGGGAATATATCATCACCCCGGAGATGGATTTTCGTTTCGATTTAGTTTCACGAACATGTGATGAGGGAATCCTGGCGCCTAATTGGCACCTTCAAGAAGCAAGATTAGTGGTAACGGGTACCGTGGTAGCATCGCGGATTCACAATTAGGCTGGAGGATCGATTGGAAGTTGCCAATAGAGAATCTCTGTTTTTCTGTATTGGCTTGCTATTCTAAGATACCTGTTTCTATAAGGCACGCGATGACTAGTCGCAAGCATTACTCATCAGCGAGATCCCATCATCTAACGCTGGTGGTGTCATGGCGTGATGGTGGCGTACGTCGGAAAACGGGCGCCAATAGGCATTTTTATAATCATGTTCAAATAGCTTTGGACGCTGCTGCTGCTGGTGACTTTGTGTTCACAATGGCAGCCTGTTGATTAGGACGTCCCTTGGTAGGTGTAGCTCCCGGGACAGCATCCGCTTCGGCCACTTGCTTGTAAAGCTCCCAGTTCATCTTGAGAATTTGAAATTCACCAGTCTCTCGGTATCCCCCAGGAATGTTGTTGTCAGTCGCAAACTTGATCATTCGTTCTCTCAATTTGGGATACTTGTTTCGTGGCATGGAAGGGAACAGGTGATGCTCCAACTGGTACTGCATTCCTCCCCACAGCCATTCCGAAAATGGATTCGTCATGACAGCATTGCGTGTGGATGCGAATTGGGCCGTGACCCAATCGGACTGGAACTCATCAAACATTTCTTCCGACTGATGAGTCGGAGTCACAATGAGCGCGGACATGAGTCCGGACAAGAAGACAGCGGGGAGCCAGACCGTGATGGGGAACACGGACAAGAGAACTAGGTAGTGTCCCAACAGGGCCAGGAGTTCTGGCTTGGCGTCGGGGCGCTTCTGTTCGACGGCATCAATGGCCACCTTCATCGTATCCACTCTCCAGAGTGCAAACAAGAAGGAGAAAGGGATGAAGAAATACAAGTGTTGAAACTTACGCAGAGGCGAGTCGTTCTTTGGATCAGGAGCCCATTGAAAGAGAAAAGGGTCCGTAGCAATATCTTCATCAACACCCATTTCATTTGCTAATGTAAAAAGGATGCAGTTAGGATTGATTGTTCTCAAAACGGTATTCACAAGGCGTCACACCATTTACTCACTTAACGCATGGTGCTTATTGTGCTTGTCCGACCACCAAGTCGGTGCCAATCCTGCCGCAGCAGGGCAGAAGAGACGGAGTTTGTTACAAAAGTCATCAACGCCATGAATGTAATCATGGCCCAACCATCCCGCATTTGTCATGGCCAACGCCAGGAGAAGTGTCGAGACAGGCGGGACCGTGTGAGCAGTCAAACCTGCCGCAACGACCAGAGCAGTCCAGATGCCAAGGAGTTTGAATTCGTGCACAAAATCACGTTCCCACCATCCCTCGGCTTCCAATTCGGTGCGCAGCTGGCGAAAGGCAATTTGAGTTGCCGAGTCAGCAGGCGTCGTTGCCTCCAGCTGATCCGCAACCTTGGACTTGGGTAATCGCTGGTACATGTTGCGAGCCTTTTGGGAGTGGAAGGCGTCCATGACTTCTGTGGCATCGCGGCCATCGTAGTAGTCAATCCAGTGTTCGCCAGCTGGATGAGCCTTGCGCCAACCTGAATGTCGGGTGCAATTAGGATGAATGTGAAAAGGGCATTGTGGCGAACTGGCGCAAGACAGTCATGCATCGCACCGGTACGTACCACTCAAATCATACCACTGGCCATGAATGCGAACATCCAAACTAGTGCGACATACTTGTTCGTTACACGCGGGAACTTCAACGCAATTGGCTTCTTCATCACATTGCCATCCAGATGGAGCAACGGAACCTCCGTTGACGATGGTATTTGGATCCAAAGTTGTTGCTTTTAACGCAGACTGGGGACGTGGTGACTGCAACGCAGAAACAGAGGATACGATGGATACTCCTACAGCCAAAGTCAGCTTCATGTCAGTGTTTGTTGTTGAAGCCGCGATAATCAACAATTGTCGAATATGAAAGCTTCTTCCGATGAATAGTGCAAGTCGCGAACGTGAGTGGACGGAATTGATGAGTCTGTGAGTAGATAGTCCGGTACTCGAGTACCCTGTACCTACACAGTACAGTACTTTGTACAAGAGGGCGGAGTGACGCTGATGAAGATGAATTGACTGAGAGCAGCGATGAGCTCATGAGCTGGCTGTCTGTCAAGCGCAAAGAATGTACAGTATCAGGTACGCACGTCAACTTGATTATTGCATTGCGCCTACGGTTGGTACTACTGCTACTGCTACTGCTACGACACAACGACAGTACTGGCACTCACACCACTCAAAATTGCACTTGAGTTGCTGATGATTGATGATCATTCAACACACCCATCTGTATCTGCTGTTTCTATGCATACGATTCTACTTCCGGTCTAGTCACCCTACCTACCAAGCTTCTATGATACTACACATCTACACATCCATTGTTAAATAACGTATGCATAGAACGGTGCTATCGCGTAGTGTAGTCCAGTGGCAGCTGGCAATCGGCACCGAAATATTGAATCAGATCTTTTATATTAAGCATACCCACTACCCACCTGTACCGTTGAGCGGCAGACGGTGTCTTATGTTGATTTGCGATTTGCGATTTGCGATCACTCCTCGCTACTGTATGCGTATGATACTACGGTATGTTTATGTCCAACGAAGGTACAATATATATGATACTGTCGGAGACAGTACTATGCATAGCTCTTCAACGTTCCAACCCACTCGCGTAGACACAGTACCAGGAGCCAGGAGCACAACAGGTACAAGTACTACCGCTCTACCGCTAAGAGCATGTCTTATCGTTGGGGGTACACCGGCCCTCTTGTGTACCCTGGGTACATCGATGTACCCTTCAAAAAAAATTGAAAAATTGGCAATCTTTATCGTGTACTGTAGTACTGTGTACTGAACCACCGCGCAGTTTTCCGATTACCGGAGCGAGAACGGCGTGAGTGGGCACTGGGCACACGTGCACACAATTTGATACACTGCAAGTTGATAATTGTATCCAACATTGTTGGCATTCGCACAATGCTGATTGTGAGACTCTACTTGTACTTAATAGTGGGGAGTGATAGTTGTATATCTATGCTGGGAGGGCGTGCATCCTTTTGAGGTGTCATCACAGTGCAGGATGCGTTTCGATTGCAGGGCAATTGTTGAGATATCCCATAATCCGAGTACAACTGCTCCAACGTTCGACGAAACACGAGGATCAGGTATTTGTACGTTTTGTGGTATTAAACATGCAGTGAAAAGCCACAAAGGTCACTGTATATTCCCACTGGAGCAATGATACAGTACTGACCCCGGGTACATGAGGGGGGGTCAGATTTTGAAAATGTGACCCTAGGTCATCAAAAAGGTACATCATCTGGCCCCCAATTCGATGTACCCCTCATAAGAAATGCTTTTTTGAGAAAAAATCGAAAAATCAGGGATGTACCCCCCACGATAAGACATGCTCTAAGGCATCAGTATGAGCAACAGAAAAACGACTACTCGCCGGTTCTAAAGTAGCTCATAGAACCAGGTATATCATTCTATTTCCTGTTCGTCAATCGACAAGCACATTCGAACCATGATGCCTGGTCCTACGTAGTACTCAAGAGTAACACCTAAAAATGGCTTAGAGCCATTAAATGGTACAATTCTCACGACCTCTAAAAAGTACTCAATATCAATTAAATTAGTCCTACACATATGGCAATGATGTTCCTTGCCATGTGGAGCAACTTCACTTTGCTGTGCTAAACACCAGTTTTGGACACCAGTGTCATGTTAATCACAATGGAAGTTGGTACCTCAGAAATTTTGCACCTCCCAATTATTACACCATTGAGCCCGGGCCTCCAATTTTACATTGCATACCATGCAGTACTGGTTTGAGTGGATGTGAGAAATAAAGATAACATTATTGCAAAATACATTTTACTTGTTGTTCTTGAACAAGTTGGAATGGCAGTTGTACCTGGTACTACGGAGTACCGGTTGCAAACCGATACCAATGCTCAATGTACAATCAGCAAAGCAGTACCACCAACTGGTGTACATTTTTTGTCAAATGATGTAAAGTCATTCAATGGATGAATATAAAACACAATTAGGGTTTATTTAGAATCAATAAATTGCTTGGAGCCACTAAAACAAAAATGATGCTTCCAAAATCTTCAACAACTTCAATCTTCAACAACTTCATCAATTCTTTCTTCAGTGCACAAATGATTAAACCATGTGATACCTCAAAGCATTATCTAACTGTGTTCCAAGAAAACTGAATTGCATTCAACAGATTTTCATTTTGAAATTCTTAGTCCAATATGAAGTAATTTTAGTGGCTCTAAGCCATTTTTAGGCGATACAACATGTGTCAATTTTGCACTGCTACTGGAGCAACCCTGAAAACACAAATACACATTTCTCAACTGATGGCGCGCCAAGAATTGGCACTCAGCGCACGTGAAATGACCGCAGGGAAATGGAAATGACTCAAAATGAAGATGAGATTTTTTTAGATGTGGTAGCGCCATATTTTGGTTTTCCACATGTAACCATGGCCTCTATATCAGGTTATGTTGACGAAAAAACCAGTACCAAATGCCCAAAACTGTTGGGGGGGTACCCCCAAACTCTTTTGGGCTACGATGGGCGTCCACGTCGATCATGTACCACGCACCCAAAATTGTGCACGACGAAGTCTACACGACAACTATACGAGCAACCGTGACCGACCGTCGGAGGGACGTTTCCCGCTCTTCTCAGTTTCTTTCGAGACCTCCTGTTGTTGTTCATTTCTTGTATCATGCCTCGGTATTGGCTGGAAGCGTCCTGAGCTGGAGTTTCTCCTACAACTCATTGAGGAGAGACTCCCAGCAGTTGGTGGTGACAAATGGGCGAAGGTCGCGGAATTGCAATCATCATCCTTATCATTCATGGTGGCTGACGACGCTTGCCATGACAAAGGAATGAAATCTGATGACAAAGACACATACAAAAGAAAATTATGTGCTCTCCCAAAACACTATCCTGAAACCAATCGTATTTCAGGGCTAAATGTTACTCAAATCTATAACAACCTAGCGATACACATACGGACCAGATTTGACAAAAACCGAGACATGATCACACATGATCGTTTCATGTGGTGAGACACACACACAAAATAGATTGTTGCTCCACTATGTCATTTGATACGATACAACTGTGTAGTAGTCATAATGCCCCATTTTCCTGAAATGCTCGAGGATGACGTGAAATGAGAACATCAACGATGCGCAATTCAGTTGTCATTTGTAGTCGGAGTACATACTTCGCCAGTAGCTCGTACTCGAAATACTATTATCCTCTGTGTACTAGTACATGTAGACTACCTGGTATATACTTCAAAACTCAAAACGCAAGTACTAGGGTACCAGGTACTACGTAGTAGTTGCACCTTGTACAGTACCGTGAGCGAGTACTGAAGACTGGAGCCCCAAATAGCTGGTGTAAAAGTAATAAGTACTCCGAGCACTCGCACTATACAAGGGTCATTACAACGAATTAGGACAGTGTCCATGTCAATGACATAAAAAGGAGATACCACCTAAAAAGGGCTTAGAACCAATAAAATGGCTTAGGACCATTAACGCGTTAAATTTTTTTGTGCCTACACAAAACGCTCGCAGTTTGTCGAATTTGACCGGTATTTGTATACAAAAGTTGCTCCTTTACCCACATCACACAAATAACTGACTGAGTGCAAAACGACATCTGACCTTCATTTCAAAGGAAAATCGAACTGTCAGATTCGGCTGAGAATTACGCTGCCCCTCAAAAATTTCACGCATCGCGTTGGGCCAGCCATTTGATGATGCATTTAAAGTCTATATTTTCTTCATACTAGCGAAATAAATAGTAACTCCAATAACGTCAATATTGATCCTAAACTGGCCCATGTCAGTGGAACAAAAAATTCTTGGATATGTTGGTACAGAATCTACCACAGAAGTAACGTAGCAGTAATAATTGAGACATGCGGGATCATTCGGCGAATGCGTGAAAAAAAATTCCCGCCAACATATAAATTTTACCTCATGTACGAATAAAATTGTATGTATGGCTTTGAACCAATGCAGTGCCAAACGAGGCAATTAAGAAGGTGAATGAATTGATAACTATCATGTCCAGTACTTAATTGATTAACTTTTAGTGTGTAAAAGAAGCAAAATAAGCTTTCGTAAATGAGCTGAAGATGAAAAGGACGCATTTTGAGAAAGATACTGTGAGTCGAAAAATGCGTTAAATTATTGGTTCTAAGCCCTTTTTAGGTGGTATCATCTTTCTCATCGAATGTTAGCAACCTGTTGTAATGTTATTGTCGCAATGAGCGCGAGCTCACGCCAGCCATCGCTCTGATGACCCCAAATGTTACAAACATGGTATGTACCGAGCGTAGAATTTGGTATCTCTTATGAAGGTTTGTCCGTCTATTATATCGCCCAGAACTACTCGGAGCATCATTTAAAAAGACTTTCCTGACTTTATGTTGCGTCAAAGGTGTTCCCTGTTCGTTTCCGGATGACCCCGGAAACTGATATTCTCCCCTCCGTATTTATCGGAGCACAAATAAAAATTGTTCTGATTTCGATACGATGAATCGATGAATCATACTCGAGTACTTGAGTACCGGTAAAGGAAAGCAGTACTGTAGTACTTGTCTCTACTGGATTGCTGTACTCGCTTACTCGGACTGAAAATGTTATACAATCGTGCTATGCACTGTGCACGATGTCCGATTGAGGTTGATATCCGAACTTCGAATGAGAAAGAATTCCAGAATGTGACTGAATGCTGAGCATCTGAGTGCTCCGTAGTGCGTAACGTCATGACTCAACATTGGGAACAGGGAACAGTCAGAGAACATCCTACGAACTCGGCGAAACCGGCATGATTCGCACAGCTCCAATTTGACAAACAGACTTCGTGACACAATTAATCTAACCCATCAATCAAAAACAAATCTGTTCGCGAATTCAACATGACAGCTGCCGCAATCAATTCGTTATCAGGCACCAAGAGCAAGCGACGAGTAACCTTCCATCCCTTTGTTAAGGTGCTCGATATCCCACGTGCTGACCCAGAAACAAAGCATTTGTTGTGGTACACGAAATGCGAACTATTTTTGATCAGTTTGGAAATCAAACGCCAGATTCTGATTTACAAGGCTATTTCCTCACTGAGGAAGAAGAGAGATGAACCTGAAACATGCGCTGATGATGAAACGTGCTATCCCGCGAAGCGCCAGAGATTATTACAAGGGCCTCTGGTGGGGGACACGACACTGACCGCCGGACCCATGCCACCGCTTGTTCCGGTTATGCATGCCACAATGCAAATGGCCACCTGAAAAGCACTGTCCAAGTCGGTTACATTTTCTTAATGCAAGCATCTCTCCCGAGACCTGCCAAAACGTTGATCAACCCAATTTGCGCACGCAACCTTCCCATTCGAGCATCAGTTTGCCACCTCGCTTGCAACCAGCGTTATTCTGACAGAACAGAGTCTGGATACCGGATTGAAATCTTGAATGGCAGTGGCTCGCAAGTTTTTGACGAGAAAATCAGAAGGCTTACTTCGGATGTGATTAAGAAATAGAACAGTTTTTGAACTTGCTACACCTTTATTCGCCTCCTGCCTGTAATTGTCTGTTTCGAAATCTGTACACCTGCTCGTCGGCACCCGGAAAGACGACAGCTTCGCATCTCGATTCGAATTGCTGGATCTAGACGTGTACGTGAAATGTTCGTCGTACGGCTTGTCCCTTCAACGGAGATTTACACGTGTCTAACGAGAGCACTGACACTATAGATTTAAGTGGAGCAGATGTTCTCGAATAAACTTTGCTTCATGACACGAATCCGAATCGGAATCTCATATGCCCTGCCATTGAGCTTTATTGGAAATATCCTAGTAGAATGGAGGACTGCTCGCAGTGAATTTGTAAGTACTCGATTATGTTTGCAAAGTTGAGGTACTGTCGAGTATTGAACATACTTAGTAATACCCCGGCGAGTCTGGATTTTCCGGGCTTTGAAGAGCATCCTGATTACAAATTATTGCCTCATGCGTTTAATCAGCGTCCAGGTTATGTAGTTTCATACGTCGTTCTCATTAATGGTCGTCCTACATCTTTGTCACTTCAACAGAGATGTACACTTGTCTAACGAGAGCACTGACACGATAGATACAAATGGAGCAGATGTTCTCAAGTTAACTTTGCTTCATGACACGAATCCGAATCGGAATCTTTATGCCCCCCCATTGAGCTTTGTTTGAGGTATCCTAGTAGTAGACTCGAGGTGTGTCCCCAATGAATTTTTAAATATGTTAGCAAAGTTGAGGTTCTGCCGAGTATTGAACATTAATAGTAATGCCCTGCCGAGTCTGGATTTTCCGGGCTTTGAAGAACGTCTTGATTACCTCTTGCGTCTTGCGTTTGATAAGCGTCCAGGTTACATAGTTTCAGAAGTCGTTCTCATTCAGAATCGTTCCATGTTCGTGAGTCACGACCATCGTTGTCATACTAGACTCGGGCAGAACTTCACAGTCCTGTGGAGGTCCTATGATATGGTCTGTAACTGGTATCACATGCGTATGCATACTGCGCTCCAGACGCGAACAAATCACACTCGAACCAATCGTGTCGGAGAATTCCTAAACCGGTAGTCCAGTCTACGGTACATTTTCATGTACAGATGTGTATGATAGGTTGGACGGCGAACCGCCCACCTTCGCTCCGGCCTTTGCAGAACCTCCCATTCCCACTCGATGCTCACACCGTTTTGTGCTGAAAGTTTGGCGCAAGCACAGTAAAAACATCCAGTACTGGTAGCAGAATTCGAACCTTTGCGAAAACCAGCGATGACGTGATTTCGCGTGATTGACATATTCGAACACGAGTGTCGCAATCGTGCCAAGAGACGACATTCAGTGCATCATACGCACCCTTTCCTTCCTGATCTCGTTTGTCATCCTTTGCTCTTGGCAATGACGTCTTACCAAATGGAATCGCAGGATTGGATTGAAGTGCAAGCCATTCCAGGAAACGATGTATGTGCTGATTGCAATGCGCCCAACCCAGAGTGGGCAGCAGTTTCCCATGGGATTGTCATTTGCTTGGATTGTAGTGGAATTCATAGGTACGACTGAAACAAGAATGGCACTGCTGCTGTTGCTGCTGCCACTTGAGAGACAATGCAACCGCCATGGATCATCCTAACATTTTGCAAAATTACAAAGAGGTCTCGGGACCCATATCTCATTCGTACGGTCCGTCACGATGGATTCCTGGTCAGAGAAACAGGTCGACGCCATGAAGAAAGGGGGAAACCTGAATCTGAACAAGTTTTTAGAAGAAAATGGAATAGCAAAGTTGACTCCCATTCGTGAAAAGTACGACAATGACACTGCCAAGCTCTACAAGCTGCAGCTTACGGCTCGTGTGGAGCGTCAAGCGATACCGACAACACTGCCACCTCCTCTCCAGACAAAAATAAAGGAATCCAAGTACCAAGGATTCGGATCGTCACCGCCGCCTGCCAAATCCAGCACTTTGGCGACCGCTGCGAAATTTGCCGTGCCAGTGGCGCTCGGCGTTGTGGCGTTGTTCCTTGTGCGACGATAGGGTTGCTGCTATAAAATAAATACTAAACTAATATGCTAAAGATTCGGAAATGATATGATACACTGATTGAACAATTCATGGTTTGAGACTTTATGTTCAAGTTTTACTTGTTTGTACGTTTGTACACGTTATTGAAGTCTGTCGTATGTTCAATGCTGTCGTGTGACGCCACAAAAACCGCAGGTAAAGATGCGTTCGTTGGGTATGGCTGTCCCTTACATTTCTTGATCTCTTATTTCATCTTTCAGGATCTGTTGCTCTAGATCGCTTTGTTGCTTCTTGATTTCCATCTTGATCATGTGACGCGCATAGGCTCGTTCCCATCGTTTTTGTTCCTCCAATCGAAAACGCTCATAATCCTCCTCCTTGTAAAAGATCTCGTGTCTGACATCTTCATCAATAGGATCGAATTCCATGGTGGAAATGTGCTGAGCAAAGGAGATTCTTCTTGTTCTCGGCATTCTTGATGAACAAATGTGTGATGATGTGCGGTCGTGCAGTCGTGGCAGAAAGCAGATGGTAATTGTGAGGTCGGAGGAGAGGGGTGGCCAATGGCCAAACAGCAGGCTTGTGTCACAGTTGCAGTCTTGCGGATGGTCATCGAGCTTCTCGACCTCAGACGTGCGGTATTCTGAACCGTAAATGGCGGTTTTCTGTTTTCATTCGAACTAATAGATTGGTGTACTGTACGTACTCCTGTATTCGAATTTCGAATGTATCATACTCGGGGTTCTCGAGTACTTTTTAGCTATGGTTCACCAATGAACGTCGCGCCGATGTCCTACGACCTATGATCACAGTTTTTCATATCGACTATCGAAAATGCCTTCTGCCAGCCTTTCATTCAGCCAGAGTAGCAGGAGTTTTGCGTTGGTGCCCCTTGCTTCATGATGTGATAGTCATCGGCATGAATTGAACGTCGTGCATTCTAGTAGAGAAGACTACCAGGTACTCTGTACCTCCTCCTCACTTAACAATTTTTGTTCGTGACTCTCGCATTCAAAAGGCATTTGTGACAAATGACCAATTCAATTATCTAGAAACTTGGGACTTTTAGAGACTGCACAGAACACCAACCCGAGAGGAAGAGTCATTGTTCATCGTCAGATTCGGTTTTCTCGGCTAGTTACGCCTACTCAGCATTGCGGAGCAACTTCAAAGCAACGTGTACATGTACACAGCGTTCTTTCACAAAATGAAAACCATCGTTTGAATTGTAAAAACTCCTTCGCAGCAAACGATCGCACAAGATGAATGTAAGTTTCAGCGACGTTGTTCTTGTGGTTGAATTACCACGACGGCGCCCAGAAGAGACGAACGTGTTGTTCTGGACGAACGAGGACTATCAGCGCATGAGAATTGAGCATCAGACGCAACAAACGCGGAAAGCCCGCGTACGAATTCGAGAAATGAAACGACGCATGGTCTCTCGCATCCAAAGAGTTGTCGACGACGACGTCGCCGATGCCAAAACATTGCACTCCGTGGATGAATTCCCGCATGCAGACTCTGTGCGCCTAAATGTTGAACCAGAACCAATCAAGAATCCGCGCACTGCCTTTGCGGCATGAACCGAGACAAAATTAATACTTCGAGTACATCGATTAATCCATGGACAGAAGGACTCGATCAAGTTTCTCATCGAATTATCGGTCCTCAGAAGGTGGTGTGCTTTGGAAAATCGGCCCGAGAGCTTGATTTTGAGAGTTTCACTTGAGTTTCTCTTGATGTCTCCCAGAATTTGAACAAAGTATCGTTTATTTGAGGTCAAGAAGAATGAGTTCTGCGTGACGCAAATCGCCGATGAACGTCTGAAGGGGATCGCCTCGTTAACTGTCTCACTGTCGATGGGTATCGGAACTTGCATCACGACATGGTTATCAACCAGCGAGAATGCACCGACGATGACTGGCCACAATGGGGTTTCAAAGTTAAATGCCTCTAGCATTGTGGTTACAGATGCTTTACTTGCTCTGTACCTGGAGTTTCCTTGTTGCGTGTAGAATGTTAATGCATCATGCATGTTGCCATCGTATCACAGCAGTCGTGTGAAGGACATTGACGACACCCGCCATGGGAGCGTTTTCGGATAATCTTGCTGTGTGTTGTCATTGTTATTGTCAGGGAGTACACGGTACCATTACCAGTTCTATTGACTGTCTCCTGTCCACGTGACCTGTGAACGGCAGCGTCAATCTTTTACCTCACACGCTGATTGAGTGAACTGAAAAAAGGATGCATGGGTGTGTGCGTGTGTGCTATAAAAGGGGCGTACTCCAGTAGTACTTGTCTGTGCTTTGTGGGATGTAAACAATGGAGGCGTTCGCTTCAAGGGAAACCAAATGCCGTGTGCAGTCCGTGTCGGTCCAGCCCGTGCACGATTAATGACATCGAGGCCCGAGGGGGGGTAGACAATATATTATTTCACACTACTCGCCCCCGTGCAATCGTATGAATATAGCGAAGCTATTTTATGATACCTGGTATCAGGTATGCATATGGAGCGAAAGTAGGGAGCAAACAATGTTTATGTATGCATATCCAAACAAGAATATGTGCATGATACAAGTCCTCTGGGCGTTGTACATAGCATGGTGTGGAGTTTCGGTGTATATGCATACTACATTTTCATTCATATATTGGTCTATCATACTTGGAACAAATAATATGATAGTACTCGGAGACTCCGAGTACACGCTGTACTCAAGCACTTTGAACTGAGGCGTGAGACAGGCGCGTGGCAATCGGTGCGCATATTAACCACGTTTCAGAGGATTGAGGAGCTGAAGTGCAGTCCCATGCACGTTCCAAACTTTGCATTCGCGTCGATCCCTCCAAGGAAGCAAGATATGTTTTATATTTTTGCTTTATCGGCGGTCTCACATAATGATCTTGCTTCCAAACAATGAAGAGCGTACAACAAAACGAGACAGACGCCATGAACATGAACAAGATCGAAGTAGTACATGAGTCCAAAACAGTGCGATTTTCTTGTTGCGACGATGTTCTCTTGTTTCAACCGATCGTCGACCCGAAGTTGAAGACTGATCTTTACTATTCTTCGGAGGAGTTGTTTGTGATTCGCAAACGCTTTGAAATTGTCATCGCGCTGCATCGACAAGCGGTGCGAGCACGAAAGCTGGATCAGGAACTGAAGGCGAAAATGGCCAATTTGAGTTCCTCACGCAAACGATCCCTACCGAGCAAGGAGAACCCAGCTGCAATGAACAAGCGACGACGAACACGTGTCACTTGTGAGTAAAGATCCGCGTACGAGGACTCGAGCTATCATTGACAGAAATAATCTTTAAAATATTCTAACCAACAGCTTTGTTACTATCCCACTCTGGCATCCTCTTCTCCGTCAGAGACATGGATACCGCGCAACTGTACAATCCAACTTGCACATAATATCAGGAGTTGCCATGCTTAGACCCGTAAGGAAGCGTGACTGAGAACTTGGAACACGACCGCACACATGTTTAGGACAATTCAACTACGCGTTGCACATCTGCCCGAGGAATATTGGGACAACCGCAAAGATTAAAACTTTGCGGATTTCCTGAACCCCTTCGCAGGCTGCAATCCCGCATTGAGTAAACTATCAAGGTCGAGACTGGCTTGGCGTTCCTTCTTTTTCGGCTTGGGAGGTCCTGTGGTCGCAGGGGCTGGAGCCACTGGCGCGTTGGGATCATAGCCGACAAGAGATGGAAAACACTGGCCAGGATCTGTGAGAGATGGATGCTTGGCGACAAAGTGCTGGTAGAGAAGAGCTGGCGTGGCGTTTACCATGAAGGTCTGCATGCAGATGCTGCATTTGTAGTGCACAGCGTCCTTGGCAGCCTTGGCCGCAGCAGCCCTTCGTTCTTCCTCAGTCTTAAAACTACCCATCTTCTCGAGGTTTTTCTGTCGAGCCGCCGCTGATTTTTGTCCATTGCCTCCGCCCATGTTGGAATATCAATACCTCGTTCGTCTGCTGTAATGGAAAACGGCTTGCTGCCTTGAAAAAATGCTACCGCGGGAATGTGATTGGCATTGGGCAACGACGAACGACGACGTGTGGAGCGTGGAATGACCAAACGTGATTGATCACACGGTTGGAGATTCGTGAAACGAATGGCCACAGGCGAAAACGGACGACTACCAAACCGCTTCATTTACTGTTGTTAGTTACTGCTAGTACAATGGTCTACCAGGTAGTATGTATATTGTACATGCACTATGCACAGGTTCTTGTATCAAACTTCCTCGTATCTGCTGCATGGCACTACTGGTACTGTGCATGACGTAATGACGTTACATGAATCTCATTCGCCGCCCGCTCCGACCACCCAACGGCTCCGACAAACGGGGGATGCATGTCCTACGTACTACATCATACGTCCTCGCAACAGAATGACGAATGAATTCAGGGTTCTTATGTACATTACGTAAGTCGGTGCTACGCATATTGAGTTATGACGTTATGACACTCGGAGTATGAGAAATGTCGGCAAACTTCTGTCTCGCATGTCGCCGGTCATCCCCACAACCGGACCTCTCTTTTGTCGTTTACCCGCCTCTACCGAGAACAATCCTTGGTCGGCGCCTTGGTCGGATCCGGTTCAGGAGGAACGTATCAACGTCGATGAGGTCTTTATCATTCTTTTCATCAGGTAACGGTGTTGGAATTCTGCTGTAAGCTATTGATACACCTGAATCCTGAAATCAGATCCGCGAGGCTGGCATCGACGACTTTGAACAAAAAGCTTGTAGGGGGAGTGACGTGAAAAATTCATTTTCATCGAAATCTGCGAGCAATTCCTTGACCTTGTTTCTTCGCGTGAAGCATGCGTGGTTGCAGAGATCAAGTTCGATGGTTACTAAAGCTTCTCGTTTAACAGTGCTGGCAACAATCTCTCTTCCTTGTCAGTAGGCCTCCTATTACGAATGAATGGATCGCACAAGGGATAATCAACACCCATGCGTGTGTGGTCATAAACTGAGATGACAGCCCATCCGTTCGATCAAAAAGACTTGGAAGATCGGCGCACCACTGTACCAGGTACGGAACGGGTCGTGTAAGGTTTTCTTGATCTGTCATTATCGCTACCGAGGCAGGAAAGTGAGGGAATGTACCGATAGATGAAACCTTCGAGGTGCACTGCATACTCTTCGACGTTCACATGTATCATGCCAATGTCCAGTGCGCAGTCCGGATTGGCATTCCATGGAGTGATGCTTCTTGATAAACTGTTCGTTCGCCCTGCATAAATGTGGCGACGGTGGATGGTCATAATCATAGGTGTCTACTGTGTACGTTCATCTGTGGTGTCACATATACCTTATACCTGCACCCATCATCTTTGGTGCTGCGTGACTGACGTTCCATCCTACAGCTCCTATCCTGGTTCAGGTAACAGTCTGATGTAAGTACATCTCGAGGATTTCGCATGGCAAGCTATTTGAACTGGATTGAGAAGCCTGAGCTTCGGCAGCTTTGTTAAGGTTCACTATTGGCGCTTTGAAGGCGAGGATTACGCTTACAACTTTGATTTTCATTTGGCGACATCCTCCGTATGCCTGTTCTGTATGTATACATGCAATTGCTCATGTCGTTGATTGCCTGACGACAATCCCGATACACGTTTG
Organism: Fragilaria crotonensis; assembly: GCA_022925895.1. NCBI lineage: Eukaryota > Bacillariophyta > Fragilariophyceae > Fragilariales > Fragilariaceae > Fragilaria > Fragilaria crotonensis. The sequence goes on from JAKSYS010000037.1 coordinate 27,534, forward strand.
CGTCCAAATCTTACGCGCATGTGGAGGGCCTGAATTTGCTGTATTTGCAAACGTTGGTAGTAATCCAGGTTGCATACTTGGACACTCTTGTGTACACAGAGGGATAACGTCCGCAGCCAGCACTAGTACCATAAGACGTGATACCCACCTGCACATCGGCGCTTGCACTTGAGCCACGAATAAGCAACGGACCTCCGGAATCTCCTTGGCAGGTGCCCTTGGAACTTCCAGCACAGATTTGATTCGCAATTTTGAAACCGAATCTATTGAAATCGCTGCAAGAAGTAGCACCCAGTGCGTTGATCGAAACCGACATGAGGTAAGTTGCCTTTGTCTGAGGATGACTTGAGAAGCCCGAGCCCAATGGCGGTCAAGGCCGTACCAACAGCAGGGAATTCGCGGTCTTGCTGATCTTTGCCAACGTCACGCCCGTAACTCGTGTGTCAAGAAAAATTAGTGCAACGTCGTTGATCAAATTAGTGTGATCATAGGATGGATGGATAAGGTACCTGCTTGCCGTTCTGTAATACTCATAAGGAGAATCATAAATGCTTGTAGAATTGACCCAAGTGCGGATGCTATAAACCGAAGAATAAGGAGAGTCTGGAGTCAAACAATGGGCTGCAGTCAACACAACATCACTATTGATCAAAGTCCCTCCGCAGTTGCCGGTGGCGATGGTTGTCGAAGATACGTAGGTGATCATCAGTTGCGTGAAGTATGGATTCCTCTTTGGATCTGCCTTCACACCTCCGACGATTCGAGACTCCAAATTTCGCACCTTGGTTGTTAGAACTTCGTCAGCTTCATCCATAGCCGAGCCAGTAACAACAACTTGAGATGCGGCTTGAAGAACAAGGCACAGCAAGGGAAGAAAAAGGCTGAGGCGTCCTGTCATGATGTTGTTTGCCGTGAAAAGCTTTTCTTTGGGAAAAAATGAGAGCAGTTGTGGTTCTGCCTTATCATCTGTATCCGCAGTGCTTTGCATTCGTGCCCTCCAAATCCCATCAATACGCGTTCGTTTCCAATCTTACAGTTCGAGGTACCTGGGTTAGTGTACCAGAGACATTGGCAATCGCACCTCTGCCTTGTACTCCGAGTATCTATCATATTCGCAACCCTTACCATTCGTACGCTTCATCTGTCCGCCGTAGCTACCCAATAGTTTCATGTCCCCAATATCCGCAATCCTTACCAGTCGTGCCTGACGAATCTCATCAATCCGGTCCTGCTCCGATCGTGCATTCCGAGGTACAGGTACTACTAGTACCTGGGTGCCAGGTAGTGCATCAGGTACCCGGGACGTTTGGAATCACACCACTGCCTGGTTGGTATCTACTACCACTACATATCCCCTACTACGGTGGTCGCAACGTCGCAACCCTTTCCATTCGTACGCTTCTTCTGCCCGCCGTAGCTACCCAATAGTTTCATAGTGTCATGTCCCCAATATCCGCAATCTTTACCAGTCGTGCCTGACGAATCTCATCAATCCGCGTCCTGCTCCGATCGTGCATTACGAGGTACTACTATGCATACAGGTACAATACCTGGGTGCCAGGTAGTGCATCAGGTACATGTACCCGGGACGTTTGGAATCACACCACTGCCTGGTTGGTATCTATCACATATCCCCTATGATTACTACGGTGGTCGCAACGTCGCAACCCTTTCCATCCGTACGCTTCTTTGCCCCGACATCCGACATGCGACATGCAGACATGCATGATGCATGCCGCATGCCCAGATGCCCAGGCATGGCAAAAATAGGCGGGCGCCTGCCGCTACGGGCCTACCCGCCTAAAATCGAACTTGGCATGCCGCCTAAAGTTAACCTAAATATAGGTATTCGTGCCAGATAATCCGGAATACAGCAGACTCGGGTCAGATACGTGTCGTCGCGTCTACTATGCTGGGCCTATCGGCATGCTACTACTCGCTACTGGCACGACTTGCACTACTGGTACTGTACCGTACCCCTAACCCCTAACCCCACCGCCTATATATGCGAAGTCGGCATGCCGCCTAAATTTACCATTTTTGGCGGGTGTAGGCGCGCCGGCCGGATCGCCTACTTTTGCCATGCCTGCGCATGCCCAATTAATTCGCATACAGTCTCTACTAGTAGTAGTACACCCAGTACGCCAATGCTTGCCAATACTTCAATTTCGTGCCTATCATACGCCGACATACAATCCCATCAATCCGCGGCACCGCGGCCTTTTCCAATCGTACAGGGACATCTGGGACATCCGGAATTCCTTCTTGAACCTCAGACTTTACCGAGAGTTTTTTTGGGCTGTCAAATCGAGTCACGTGGCACACGACCGCTTAATAAATAACGTCAATGGATACTGGCTGGCGTCATGAATGCAAATGGGGGCTTGGCAGGCTCGGAGGTTATTTCTTCTCGTAAATAAGTCCACGATTAGAAATCTACTCATGAATAAGTTGATGAGAAGATTTCTTCTCTTGAATAAGTTGATGAGAAGATTTCTTCTCGTAGATAAGTTCACGATTAGATACCTTCTCGTTTTTAAGTTAGACTTCTACGAGAAAGTGTATTGATAGGATGAAATCTTCTCTTAAATAAGTTCATAAGAAGATTTCTTCTTATGAATAAGTTCATGAGAAGAATTCTTCTCGTAAATAGGTTCACAAGTAGATTTCTTCTCGTAAATAAGTTCACGATTAGATTTCTTCTCGTAAATAAGTTCGCCACGATGCCACGCTGGCTCGCACGCTAGCCAATACTCTTCCGACATCAAAATGAACATATTCAGTTTTGAATATTGTTGAAATTTCAGTTTCCAATCTACGTATATCTGTGTAACCCACTAACAGAATAAGAAGGAATTCCGGATGTCCCCGGAATTCCGGGTTAACCCAAACATTTCAAGTTTTTGGGGATACGAGTGATTTCTTGTTGGGAGCATGGCGGAACCAGTACAGAAGTACTGTACTGCAAGGCAGAGCTCCTACGAATTGTTTTGTCCCAAAACATATCTTATATGCACACCCACCTGAACAAAAAAATAATGTCGTTAACGGGATTTGTGGATATTTATAACGATCATGTAATGCCAGAATAAGATGGAAGGCGCCAATATTCCCTCTGCGCCGGCCGGCCGCAAGCTCAAGTTTGGATGTATGGACATTGCTCTGAACACGATTTCCATTGAACCGATTTCGATGAACCAGATTTCCGATGAACCGATTATGATGACCCAGATTTTTAATGAACCAATTTTGATGAACCAGATTTTTAATGAACACGGTTTAATGAACTTGAATTCTTAAGAATACAGTTATTGAACCGTGACTCCTTATGACCAAAGAAATGAATCTGGATTCTTAATTAACCAAAGAAAATAACCGTATTCTAAATGACCGAAAAAATGAATCGGGATTCTTAATGAAACGGAAAAATGAACCGGGATTCTTAATGAACCGAAATAATGAACCGGGATTTTTATTGAACTTTTTGCCCTTGCGCGCCGGCCGACCGATGAATCAACAGATACGCGCCTGCCTATCTCTTCGCGCGCCAGCCTACATGGTAATGATTCCTATTTTCAATAACCGTTTTCCATCGATTGATTTCAAATACTGTACGTGTTTGGATACGTCTATAACGTTCTTTGTCAGCGTGTCTGTTGTATCTTCCATCCAAAATCCAAATGATGCATTTTTTCGAGCTCTTTTCTAGTTCTAATATTTCGGTCATTTGATTGCATTGCTCCATAATTATGTCCTCCACGTCCTCGACCACCCGGTTTTCCGGATGTCCCAGTACGAGGGTACAAGTACATGTACCTGGCCAGTGTACCTGGTACTACAGATACGGCCAGTGGCCAGGCTATTCTGTGAACCTACGTACAGGTAGTAGAGATGCGGCCTGTGGCCAGGCTATTCTGTGAACCTAATTTGTAGAGATAGTAGACGATAGTATACCATTTTGAGCGGTTTTTGAGGCGTTCTTCTACCATTTCGGGTAGGTAGATCTCGACTACCCGATTTGTACCTTGTATGCATACCAGGTACCTGTAAATCCTATAGGCAGGAAGTTGAAAAGTATACCACTCGTGACACCTGATGATATACTTTTCGATTACTACATACCTGGAGTGCAAGTTGACTGTTTTTCGGAGTACGTCGTAGGGAGTTTATACGTACGATGGCGAGTACAGGTACCTGGTACATCAGGGGGGCCAAATCTCTGGAGTCTGAATAATTATTTTTGACATTTTACAAATAAATATTTGAATATCTTTCACCTTTATCGTTGGCTATTACTTAGAAAATTTCTAGATATTTATGTACAAAAAGTGAAATTACTGCAGAAGTATCTTGAAAGTTTTACACATAATTCTGTACAAAGGCTTTCTCCCCCACCATTTGGCTTGACATTCCAAACTTTCCCGCAAATATTTCTAGTGTGACATTCCAAACTTTCCCGCAAATATTTCTAGTCTTAAGCTGGCACAGTACTGTACTACTACTGTGTGTTGTTGCCAGCACACTAACAAGCACCATTGTTATCAAACTGATACTCCTCGAACTCCATCGCCAGGTTGCTGCTCTCCATTCATCCCTGCACCTCCAGTGATGTTTGCGCGTGCTAATAACAATTCCATATTGAAATCATTGTAGACAATTGTTGGCTGAACAGTCGCCACAGGAATTACCTCAGCTTCTTCTCCAGATTGTCCACTTGCAGCGTCAATTCCAGAAGCATACCTGAACTTCATTTCTCCAAGAAGTCAGCGTCAAATGTTGCTCCATGTTCTTGACGGTTGCGAAACACGTCAATCATTAATGCGTTGAAACGCTCTAACCCTTCCTTCGACCAACTTTTCGTTCCGTAAGTTTTTCCAGTGTATCTTGCCTCATATAATTGTGGAGAACTATCGCGAGGTGGCATTGTGGCTGGAGGTCCCATTCTCTGTACCATCCAATCATGCACTTTGTCATGTACGATTCGATGCACACCATCAGGAAGGCCTCGTCCGTCAGTGTGAACCACTGACTCAGAGGCTGCCTTGTGCGATTCTCCATGTACTTGCTGTACCTGACGACAGCCTTGACAAGGCAGTCAAGGAAGTCAATGTATCTTTCTTTAGATGCTGGACTCCTCATTCCAGCAATCTGATTAAGTTCAAACGTGACAGCATATCCATCTCGCCCCAGTATTTTATCTGTGAAATAGCAGTTGTCAGTACAGAAAGTCAATCACAGTTACCACCATCCTGAGCAATATGCACGCTCACCTCTAAAAAGTTGTTTGATGGTTTTGATGACATTATTTCTATGCCTTTTCAATGCATCATTAACATGTTTCTTGACTCCATCCCACCAAGTCTTCACTTCATCCTCGCCTTCTATCTGGAGCTTGCTCGCCATGAACCTACAAATTGAGTGTGGACTGTTGCTGAAGTCAAGTTCAGCCAGAGTTGCAAACTTTGCTTCGGAAATAAGAGCTCTTTGACCACCTTGTCGCATGAACTCTTGGCTTACTTTTCTAAGCTTAGTTCTTGTCAGTCCATCATGATCACCCATTTCCAATCTTCTCCTTACCGTTTTCGTCAATGCAGTGCGGCTGCTATCCTCCCGTCGTGACGCTTCTTGCACCAATTCGCATGTGTGAATTCCTAAATCGCGTGCAATATCGTCTTGCCTTCCTATTGTTGTTGCTGCTGGTGGTGTTTGTTGTTGAACTTGCTGTCGCTGTTGTTGTTCTTGAAATCGTTCTTGAAGTCGTTGTAGATATCGTTGCTCTTGTTGTCGTCGCCTTGTTGTCGCTCCTGTTGTGATCTACCAGACATTCCTCCAACTCCACTTCCTGGATTCGTGAAACCAGCATGTCGACCAGCTGTTGCAGCTTGACTGCGGGTCATGATCATGGGTGACAATGCTGCAGTTTGACTTCGGGTCATGATCATGTGACAATGTTGCTGCATCTGTTGACTGCGGGTTCTGCTGGGCGACAACGTTGCAGCTTGACTCCGTCGTATCATTTGCGAATTGCCAGAAGGCGATGGTGATCCTTTCCTTGCCAGTTTGAAGATTGCCCCTAACTGTAACTGGCGCTGCGTTTGGAGGCCCAGCACCTTTCCATGTCCATGATCACGACTGCCACCACCTTGATTGCTGGTGGCCTCTTTTTCCCGCGCTCGACGACATCTTGGTTGACTGCAGGTACACACCAATCAGAGCAAGCTATATGGCAGGCTCGTCAGGTGTGGTGTAGCCAACTGTCATCAACAAGATCTCTTGTTGTTGACAACTATTGTCAAATATGATTGTGCTGCATCTTGCGGGATGGTGCTTTGTGTGCTGGTCTTGTAAAAATTCAACGCCCTCGAAATCTGTGTTTTATGTATGTATTTCTTTATGAACTAAATTATTCAAAAGAATTATTTTCAAGTCTTTCGAGCGAAGGGCACATGCATTGCTCAATAAGTACATCCATTTAAATTTCTACTTATCCATATGTAACGACGCTGTAATAGCCGTACCAAAGTAATGAAGTGCATATGACGGTAGAACTACACTGCAATGCTGTGGTAGAAATACCGTACTGTACTATTGTACTCGGAGTAATAAGTAACAGTAGCTATAGTTATACTGTATGCTATTTTTGGGTACTGTGTACTACTGTGCACATCTGTACATTGTTTGTTGACGTTCCCACATGTTTATATGACAAGCTACTGGTACTGCCTCGGACATGTTATTTCCAATCGTTATATATGTATATAACATATACGTATTTAATCACCACACTATGAAGTGTATTCAAGATTCATACATGTGCATCCCTGCCATAGTTTTGTTTACGCGGAAATGGGACTTGAAGTCCTCACATTTCTAAACTAAAAAAATAAAGAGAAATCGTTTCGTGTAAATAGCATTTTTTACTTGTGTGACACATGTCTTCTGGGAGTTAAACTTCCGTTCGCAATCAAAAATTCGTATGCGATTAATATATCCTATGTATCGATCTTGTTACCAAAGTTTCTTATCAATTCCTAGGAAGCTTCTAGTTTTTTTGTATACTGTGTTCGAAGTCCCACTTCATGCTGTTGGAGTCTCTACGTTTGGTCCAGTACTCTACCTACGCATTAAATTGGAAATCTCTATCTATTTTCTAGTACATTTGCTACGTATCCCGCCACTCGAAAGCAATTTGTTCATGTTACCACCAACATTGTTCACACCAACATTACTGCTGTGGAAGTCTTTTCATTGTCTGCAATCGTTGGTGAACAACGACCAACTGCGACGACATCGTCAGATTGCGAGCGTTAGTGACACCGATCAACTGCGACGACAGCGTCAGATTGCTGCGAGCGTTAGTGACAACGACCAACTGCGACGAGGACAGTGTCAGATTGCAAGCGTTCGTGTGTTGCAGAAGCTGTCATATAGCAGACGACGCACTGTCAGCGTCTGCCTGCATTGCTTGAGTTCGGAATATCTGTCAAACGACTGTGACGACGGCGTTGAGTGCATCGTGTTCGGAATATCTTCCGACGAACGACTGGCACAACAACTGCGACAACAGCGTTGGATTGCGAGCGTCTTGTTGGGAGTCTTGTTGCCAAAACTGCCATATAGCAGACAACGCAACTTGACGTCATCTTGCGAGCGCTATCTACGTTGTTGGGAGGACTCGGAGCGTCCTGTCGCCGAAGCTGCCATATAGCAGCCGACACGGCTTACGTCACCTTGCCTGCCCTGCAATCCCTGCGTCTTGTTGCCGAAACTGCCATATAGCAGACGACGCAACTTGACGTCATCTTGCGAGCGCAATCTACGTTGTTGGGAGGACTTGGAGCGTCCTGTCGCCGAAGCTGCCATATAGCAGCCGACACGGCTTGACGTCACCTTGCCTGCCCTGCAATCCCTGCGTCTTGTTGCCGAAACTGCCATATAGCAGCCGACGCGACTTGACGTCATCTTGCGAGCCGCAATCGACATTGTTGGGAGGACTTGGAGCGTCCTGTCGCCGAAGCTGCCATATAGCAGCCGACACGGCTTACGTCATCTTTCCTGCCCTGCAAGTGCTGTCAACTTTGTTGGAAGCGTCTTGTTGCCGAAACTGTCATATAGCAGACGACGCAGCTTGACGTCGCCTTCGCTCAACTTCCATGATTCGCAATGATGACAACGACCATTTGGCTACACGTGGTCGGACATCGATCTGTCGTTCGAGCGTTCTGAATCTTGGGGACAACCCGCGTGTAAACCCTGGAAAAGCTGCAGGTGGTGCACAACGAATGCCACGTTCGCGTGGCCGTAGGAACTACTACCCTGGCCATCCAAAGGTTCTGTCGCTTCTGTTGAAGTGTGTTCCCCTTGGTTTTCTGGGGAGTGTTTGTCGTGGCTTCAAGGCTGCGATGGATTCACGTCCAAAGATGCCTGATGATCTATGTATTTGTGGGACTCCACTGCGGTGGATTCAGGATTCTTTAAGAGAAAAACAGTATCATGTCACACAACTTCGTTCCCTTGATGAACTCTACTGTAGACCTGGTGTACATGACCATGTTTCGGAATTCTTCTTGCTAGATGTTATTCTTCATCGCGCGCGACCACAACTGGGAGAGGGTGTGGCTCCTCTGGCCGAACGAGATCCTGACGCTGTCGCTAATGCGTGCGTCTACACTGACAGCGATGACGAGGATGGAAGGATTACGAGTACTGTGCGGTGCTTGCTTTCCTTCCCGGTGCTGGCACCTTGTATAGCCACCGTGAGCGACGCAAGGCTGAGACGGGTTTGCAGAATTCGTTTGTACAGCTGGACATGAGCTGGCTTCGACTCTCTCGGGCAACAAGTGAATCATCAGATACTGGAATGGACCGATTGGCCTTCGGTCTGGGTGGATACGTGAGAAAACTTGCCTCCGATGCCTCTGCAGATGGTGGATTTGTATCCGCTTGGAAAATATCCCGGAGTTATCATCACGAAAAATTGAGTCGCCAGGTGTATTGGGCAAGTCAGTGCTCCGATGCTGACGGTCCTCGAATGCCACCTGATGTCATCGGTGGCATTGATATTGGTGCGTGGCATCCGGCTGATCGTGGGCAAGCTTTCAATGACCGCTTGGCGAGGTCAAACTCTGTCAGAATTGGGGGGAGACACTATGCTCCTGGCTGCCATCACTTCCGCCTGCCCAGCGATTGTCTTGTGATTGATGGGGCTGATAATGCTGTGGTTGACATTGTTGTGGATATTGCACCAATTGGCAATTGCACATCTCGGAAGTCGATCATCATGGTTCGCCAGATCTTATCGCCAACTCTGGATCCATTGTGTAAGGGTGAAGCAGGGCGACCACTCATGGTTGAGGACTTGCGTTTCATCACGTTACACAACTCTTTGTTGAGGACGCGTGTTCCTGTCGGCTCGGCTAGGGCCAGTCGCGGTGATCTTGGAAACATGCATCCGATTGGGACTCGCATCCTTCTTGACGGAGTGACAACGGCAGAGTACGCTGCAAACTCGAAAGTTCCCCAGCGAATGTTGCGGAAGTTTGTTGAGTCGTTGGCTAAGATTGGTGCGAACTGCTTTCCGGAAGTTCTTGCCGTGATGCAAGATGCTGAAGGCGACACCGGTCTCCACCCTGTAACACCAATGGCTGACAAGGGAAGTGAAGATCGTGTGGCGTATTCCATTGACATGTCCGTGGACCTTGGAAACGCCTCCCACTTCGATGTGGGTGACTCCTCACAGGGCTTCTCGGTTTGGACTGAAGAAGCCCCTGGCAAGGCGGCGAACTGGTTTTTTGTGATGCCAAATCTATTCGGGAACAATAACGGTGCGCCATTCAATGGCGTTGCTGTCAAGCTATACATCAGAAGGTGGGTTTTTGTATCACTGACAATATATGTTAACTATTTGTTAAGAAATAGTAATATGTTGCTTGAAGTCACGTATATGTTATCACTATTTGTATGTATTTAGTCATTCTATACTGCGACATTTCTCAGAGTCATATGCTGTGGCAAAATATATTTATATAAAACCAATGTGTGTTACCTAGTAGCATCTATGCGTATAACTTACCTTAACAGTTGCAAATGTAACAATGTTTCTCTAAACATTTTTACTTTATACTGAATACATGTGGTAAGAGTATCGCATGTGGATCATTAAATTGTTTGTTCTGAACAGACTCTAGATATTCATACGCCATATACATTTAAGCCATGTTTTTACGACCATCCATTGTTTGGTATTGGTTTGCGAAATTTTCAATCTTTTGGTTTTGGGGGAGACGAGCATTTTATGAACCAACCATTTCTTGTCTCCTTCCAAATATACGCTTACGCGGGAACAAAATTGTGATATTTTGTCTTAACTCCACACACACTCTCATCCAACAAGATGGTAACACCTGATCATTGTACGGTTTGCAACAAGAGTTTCAAGAGACTTTTGCACCACCTTAATCAGAGTTTATGTAAATCTCATTACATGGCAAGTGACAAAGCAGCAACAACAGTGCCCTCCATTGTATCAAACATCGGCCACGTGAAAACCGGTAATTTGTTGCAAGGTGGTACTTCTCGCACTTTCCGTCCAAATTTGAGTTCTCCTTGTCCGATGGATTGCTTCCAGTATTGGAGAGTGGGGAATTGCTGGAAAGGCCGACGATGAGCTGCGTGTTGAAGATGTCAACGAAGTCGATGACTACATTATGTTTGACGACGACGGTATTCCCGAGCAAGGCGATGCTGACGATCAAGACATTTCAGAAACTGAATCGGAGGAAGGTCCTGATCTCAGCGTTTTGGATTTGTACTTAAAACTGTTCAAGCTGCGAGCAAACCTGCTCGGTCTTGCGCGTTTTTCTCGGGAGGAAAGAGTCCAAATTGAGTTGTTGCAGCTTCTTAGGGATCTGAAGTGTCCTCTCAAAGCATTCACCCTAGTACTTAAGTGGGCTGCTAAATCAAACGGGAGCGGCCATTCATTCCGTGAGGGATTTCAACCAACTCGTGAGAAGGTGATCGCAAATTTATTTGAAAGGTACAACATGAAAGGATTAATCCCGAAAGAGAAGAAATTGTACCTGCCTTATACACAGAGGACCGTCTCGTTGATATTCTTTGACGCCAGTGAAGTATTCGCATCGCTACTCTCATGTCCCACGCTCAATCAAGATGGGAATTATTTCTTCGACAAAGCAAAGGATCCATTTGTTGCACCAGAAACATCATCCCACGTGGGTGACATCCATACAGGCCGTTGCTACAGAAAGACATACGACGCCCTGATTAAGAAGCCTGATGTCGACATGCTCCTCCCCTGTATCATGGCAATGGACAAGACATACATCGACATGGCAGGCAGACTCCAGATGGAGCCAATAACAATCTCTCATGGTCTTCTGAACCACTCAATACGTCGGCTCCCAATTGCCATGCGAATCCTCGGATACATCAATCACAGCACCCCCGCCCATCTCCCTTCAGATTCCGAAATAGATGCCGAGTTCAATGCACCCGCTGACTTGCCAAAGGGGACCGCCCGTGTTGAAGACCCGCTTCGGTGCCCCAAAGACGTAAGTTGGTCAACGTTAATCCTGAACGAGACACACATGCAGATCCAGTTCATCCTAGAGGAATCTGGTTTTTTGAGATTACAGAATCATGGTTTCCGATGGGATCTTAGCTACAATGGAAAGATCCACCCCGTCGTGTTCCACCCGTATGTACCCTTCATCATCGGTGACACAGAGGGGCACGACCGTCTTTGTGGTCACTACACCGCCCGATTTTCACAGATACAACAGCTTTGTCGCATCTGCGAATGTCCCACATACTTGAGTGGTTATTCCAAGTCCAACTTTCGCCACCGTGTTCCCAAAAAAATCGACGCTCTTGTGAGTAAGGGCCACACCGTTGAGCTCCAGTTGCTGTCCCAGAACTATCTTAAGAATGGATTCGCTGAGGTTAGGTTTGGTCTCCACAATCAGCGCGGAATATTTGAGCCTGCCCAGGCGAAATGCTCCATTTGATTTCCTCGGTTGGTTTAAATATTGCCTGCAGGCCTTCTCAGCCCAAGCTGGTCCCAATTCAAACGCATTGAAACAATACGATGTGCTGTGCGCTAAGTTGGGCAGATCATTGTCCAGACAGAGCGATCGCGACATCCCCGAACGAACTTCCCAAGGGGTTTTCATCAGGATCCAATCTGATGGGGCACGAGATGACAGGGTGTCTTTTAGTCACATTATTTGCACTGCACACCACCTACTTCCGAGGCATCTTCGAGGTTGGGAAAAAGGTAGCTGTAGTAGGGGATGACCAGAGGTTTCGTTATGAAAACCACATTCAAGATTGATAGGAGTTGTTACATCTCTCCTGGTGTGGCACCAATGGATGAAACAACCGATGATGTCAAAGAAGATGGTCAAGCGTTCGCACACCTGCTTGCAGTGGCTGATGCGTGTTGTCGCCGAAGTGGCGCCCCGTCCAGGAGCAATGGGAAACAATACGATCAAGACGCACTTGGTACTGCATCTGTGCGAAGACATCCTTGACCACGGTGTTCCCGACAACGTGAACAGCGCCTACGCTGAGTCAGCTCACATCCCACTCGCGAAGGCGACATCCCGAAACACACAGAAGCGAGCCATATCCTTCACAAAACAAGCAGCCAATCGCTATACTGAAAATTTAGTCATTTCACTCGCTTCTACAGACGTAGAGAATGACGTCAAACGCAACGTCGACAGCAGTGCAGCTGACGTTGACACCCCGCTTTCCGATGGTAAGGGTGGTCGTCGTTTTTACCTTGCATGGGAGGAAGGCAATGAACGCGCCACGTTTCGCTGGACTCGCCCGCGCTCCGGAGACAACTTGGGAGATGGCCCATCTTTCGCACCGAGTAACGGCCTTTCTGAGTCGACATTGCCTGCCCAAAATGCCAAAGGGGAGAGCTCCCATGCTTCACGTCCTTCAACGACGAGGACGGCAACAATTACCGCGCCCATCCTTGCTACGACGGCAAGGCATGGAACGATTACGCGATGATCGAGTGGGAAGGGTACCCACAACCCGAACCGGTGTTCATCCACACGTTCGTTGACCTCCGCGGGCTTCCGAAAGGAGACTCCATTGACATCAACTCGAATGGACAGACAAAATTGACAGCCGGGTTGTACGCCGTCGCCCACTCCTTCAATCCAGTTGACGAAGGTGACCTCAACACACCGAACACCCTCATAGGTCATTATACCCACATTTCCATTCCTTTAACGACAGACATCCAACCCTCTTCCTGGTGGATGTTGAGTCCATAAGGTCACCGGTACTAGGTATTCCGGATGTTCAATTTGGAGTAAAACCTCCAATGAACGAGCGGCATTACCTGTTCCTGATCCGTCGCAAAGCAGAGTGGCCCCGTGCGTGGGATTCCTCATAAACAGGTGTCACCATGACTTGGAGCACGACGTGGATGACGACACCTGGTTTGAGGAGGAGTATGAGAAAGACGAATTGATCAACCGCCTGCCAAGTGGTAGGGAAATTTACAGTGTCAAGACCCCAGAAGACTTTGCCGCGGAGGTAGCCGCGGAAAAGCCGAAAAGGTTGCCGCCAAGAAGAAGGAGCACGCCGCCGCAGAGAAAGCATCCGCGAAGGCAGCGAAGGCCGCCGAAAACCCAGGCAAGAATTCGAGTGCCCCAGCGTCCACCGCACAACGGTTGGCGGGGAACTTTAAACGCAAACGAGTGGCCCCAGCAAAGACGGGTAAGGGGTAGCCAGTAGGCAGTCCCCAAGTGTTGTCAGCTAGGAAGCTCACGCGGTAGTAGTAGAACCAGTAATCAAAGTTGAACATGTTTATTTTTTTTCTTCGGTATCTTGTATCGTCCACCAACCTCCAGGTCAGTGATTTGCACCCGCCAGCCACCGAAAGTCAAGCTGTCACCGGCCGGTTGTCCATCTACCTTCCGTCCACCCACGCAGGGTGTTCCGGCACTCACCGCCACGTTTGGTTTTCGAGAACCAGAATGCAGCTCACCACCACCGCCACCAACGGCTCCGTCTTCCCGGCCGTCCGCAGGGGACGGCGAATCACCAACATCACGTTCCCGTTTGCCAGAATGGAATCGCCGCACGGCATCGGAGCCTTCCGAACACAGTGGCAGCCCAATGGCAAGGAGCTCGACAGCCGCCTCAGCAGACGCCAACTCGCCAGCTTGCCAACCAGGCTTCGTGGCCGCGGCACCCCCGGTTTCAACCCGAGGGCTGCCCCTCCGGCGGGGTCTCCTCCTCCTCTTGTTCTGTCGCTTCCTGCCAGCTCTCTTCGAGCCAGCCGGAGAGGTGGCCCCGGGGGGACAGTAACCGGCAGCACACAAGGCCCGTCCAGCCTTCACAATCTTCTCCTTTGCAGCCGTGAACGTTCCGTAAAGATGGTTCCGGAAGGAAGAGTCCCTCCCCCGGGTCACAAACCCAAATTCCTTCCCATCCGGACAGGAAACAGACGAGCAGTGTCGGATGACCCTGCCATCCCAGCTGATGGCCACACCATGGCCAAGCTTCACCGCCATGCCCCGGAACTTGGTTCTTCCATCCGGTCTAACGCCGTACGTTGGGAAGAACAAAGTACCAGTTCTCCCACAGCCCGGCACTTCCTCCGTCCACAAACTGAAACCTTGCGAGGCGTCGTTCACGTCAAAGTGCGACGAATTCCCGAGGTTGATGCTCATGTCCAGTGTACCCAACCCGTTGGCGACGTTCCAACATCTCCATTCTCTCCCGAAGATTCTCGCGTACGTTACCGCAATCGTCGTTGACGACGCCAAAGTCAACGTCACCGTCACCCTCGTCATCATCGTTGTTGTTGTCTTTGTCGTTGTCACAATCGACGATGTGACCATCACCACCAAGGCCGTCCACCATCGGAAGGACGACGCCGTCCATCGGCGAAAGCGGACTCAAACCAGAGTTCCCCTCGGTGTCCCTTACGACAGAGTACACCTGCGGGAAGCAACGACCCCCAAGGATCGCCAAGTCAACGATGAGACCCCGGAGGACGCCGTCTACAACACATGCATTCGCTGCGTACGGAATTTTGCTGTAAACAGGGGGGCCAGTGGGTGACTCCATCGTTTCAATCCTTGTTCCAAGCGCGAACATTGAACCAACATCAGCCGACTTAGCCCTTGCAGTGCCCTTTGCCCCGACACCCGGATCTCCTGACACCGAGACGTCAGCCGCTCCAGCAACTCAAGGTGGTCATCGTGCGCGTCAATCTTCGTGACATTCCGGACCAGGACAACGGACTCACGATCCGAATGCCGACCACGCCAACGTGAATGTCAACGAAGTGGGTCTCGTCCGATCGATGACCCAGCAGGAGTCAGGTATATCATAGTGGTGGCTGCCATCAACGTAGTGCCGGCAATCAAACTTTGCGCTACTAGATGTCTTAAGTTGGTTCCGGAATTCATATGCCCGATAGTCGGGGGACGTTCCGCAGGTCAACGCCAGCAATGAAATCCGGTGGCAACATGGGTAATTCGGCGTCGTGGCACTGAACAGCCCTGTACACCACCCGGTTCTGCAGGGAACAGTGCCTGTATCCCGTAGAGATTCTCCAGGCCGACACGCGGCGGTTCTCGCTGAGATAGCGAAACTGTGCGAGATGACTTGACCGTAAGGCTCAGGGTTCCCACGGGATTCTGAATAGAACCGCCTCACAAAGCTGTCACTGCCAAAGGTATACGAAGGAAAGTCGTCGCTTGTACCCTCCGCCCTCCGCAAGCGGAGCCAGCTCATGTCATACGCCCTAACGCCCGGCACTCCAGCATCCCCAACGTGACGGTCCCGATGACAGTAGAACACTCCACACTGAGGCAGGAACAAAACCGCTGCCCTGTAGAAATAATCCATCTCAGGGCCAACATCTTCTGGTTTTCGGGACAGGACGTGACGAACTTCATCAAAATTGACGTCAGAAGACCGGCCACCGCCACGCTCCCCCCGCCTTCCCACAACCGTTCGACAATGTGGCCGGCGAAGGAGCCCGGTTGAGGATCACGTCCATCACGTAGAACTCGTTGAGGAACTCCGACTGGAGTCCAGACTCCGGGAACATGTCGGCAGCCGAACGCAATCTAAACGGCTTGCATCCAAAAGCTTCTGCAACGACACTGATCGGAGTCTGACACAAGAATTCACTGCACCCAACCCCGCTCGCCGTCCTGAACCTTTGCCGGAATGCACTCCTCTCCTCCGGAACAACGGCCATGGACAACAACGACATCATGCGTAGGTGAGTCGGGCGAGTCTGCCTCTCATCGCGGTGAGTGGGGAGGGACTTCCCCCCGTCCGCCACATCACCGACTCCTGGAACACGTGGCGAGTTCCCAAGGTTTCTAACAGATGTCACGCTCGGGGGAAGTCTTATTCCCGGTCTCCGCGACCTTCTTCTTTGTGATCTTCTTCTTTGTAACCTTCTTCTTCGCAACCTTCCTCTTCCCAGCCTTCTTCGTCCCAACCTTCCGTTCCCCATCCCTCCCCTCCACGACCACATTTTTCACAGCATCAACGCCACGTCGATCGGGCGACATCGGGCTCTCTCCTGCTTCCTGGCAGGTGAAGGCCGCGCAATGCCAGTTCCAACCTCACAACAACCAGCCACAGAGGATGGTTGTCGCGAGCGCTCTCCAACAAAGACAATCAACACGCAATCCTGGCGTGGACTGTCTATTTGTTGAAAAGTCAGCGAGAACTATCCGACGGCGACGTGGTGATGTTGCAACAAACAGCAACCCAACAAGAGTACTTCATCAAAGTACTCTATCATCAAGTTGTGCTTTTTTGGTGTCACCATTCACCAAAGGTACTAACAAGCAGCAAAATCGATGTACTGTAAGTACTATGGCGAATGTAGGGCATTTTGCACCTGGGACTTCTTTCCAAGACCTCTAAATGCAGCATAAATATGTTATTCATGTATATAACATTGAATTACGATATATACGCATTCATCGATTTTATTAAAATTATGTATGTAGTTAAATGAAAAAGTAATTACAGTACATAGCATTTTCATGTATAGATGATACATTCGTTTCCCAGGACAGGACTACATACTGGTACAGGTACACTATACTGCACCAGTATGTAGCAACAAATCAGTACGAACACAAAATTTAATGCTTGCTTAATACATGGATGTACATATATATGCAATTTACATCATGTATGCATACGCACCACGACACGCTCGAATGATTACCAAGAACTAGCTGCCGGTATGACACAGGTGTTGCATACTCCGAGTACAACAACTACTGGTAGTGAAACAAGATTGCAAGTCCGTCCACGCAAAAACAAGACTGCAGCGATCATCATGTCATATATAATTTTCTAGTCACACATATTCATACAAGTATATGAAACGGAAAATGTCAGAAGCTAAATAGTGAACATGTAAGTGCATTCAAAAACAATAAACGACTTGCACATGTTTTGTGAATATAAGTCGTAACTAATACAATTTTTGTCGAAGTCATGTACAGGTAGAAAATGAACAATTAGGGACAACTCATACAATTTTGAAAACTGGTGGGAGATTCAAAATCCCAAATTCATCACCCAAAATTACAAGTCGTCTCATACTTGCTGCAAATTGATACAACCACTGAGACCGCTATTCTAACCCTTGCTTGCTTCTTCTTACATTTTGATTCATTCCTCATGCCGAAGAAAACTATATCTCCAACGAAGCAACCTTCAGTGGCTACTCGACCACGCCTCCACGCGCGACCAAGAACAAGACGAAGAACGCCGAACTTGAAACACCGACAACAAGAGCCAAGAGGAATGAGATGGCGGAACAGCAAAAGGCTGAAGCTGCTAGCTGCTAAAGCAGCTGCAAATACTGCAAAGCTGCGCTAAATCTGCGCTAAATCTGCGGCTAAATCTGCCGCTAAATCTGCGGCTAAATCTGCGGCTAAATCTGCAGCTAAATCTGTTAAAGCATCGACGACTGCAGTTAACCCGGACCCACCAGTGCAGATCGCGACAGCAGTTAACCCAGACCCAGTGCAGATCACTGCAAAGGACGCAACGACGTGTTGTTCCTCCTCGTGGTAAGAAGAAGAGGAGGAAAGTGGCACCAAAAAGGTGGTGGTGGTGAGCAGAAGGAGCGCTCCTGAGGAAATTGATGACTCCTCCTACTCAGTTGAAGAGGTTGACGATGAAGAGTTTGAAGAGGTTGAAGAGTTTGAAGAGGTCCGAATCAGATGATGACAGGGAGGATGAGGGGAAAAGTAATGCGGGTGATGACAACAACGTGGTGACACATGACATGTCAGATGATGACGACTCTGTTCACAGAATGGATCAGTTTGTTAGAGATGTCGGGAAAACAGCAATGGATGCAAGACGACGTCTTGGTCAGGAGTTGAACCACTGTGCCCAGGAAGGCGCGGAGGATCCTCCAGATGACAATGATACTCCAACGGCGAAGAAGAAGGTGTCGTCTACGCATGTTCAGCACGATGTATGCGATGACAATGAGTCCAATGCGCCGCCACGAGAAGAGAAGCACGTGAGAAATCGAATTGTGATATACGTCAAAAACGAGTTGTTCCGTCGATGTAAGTTTGTTAACAGTCCAGTTATGTTCCGAAAGGCGTTTCGAAAGGTGCTTGAAATCGAAAAGCCAAAAAATCATTTCCTTTTTCAGTTGACATACGAAATGTTTCAATACAGCGTTGAACCAGAAAAGGAGTACGTGTGAACAAGCTGGTCTCAGAATTGTTCGGGCGCAATCAATAAGGATTTCAAACACGCGGCGAAGACTTCTTCACGTTTGAAGAATTCTGTGCTTAGGACAGCAACAACAGACAGGGAGAAAAGGGCCTTCTTCTTCTTCTTCAATAACTTCTTGAGTGTGTATGTGGTGCAAATGCGTGGAGAATCGCGAAGAAAACAATGCTTGTATCGGAGGCGCGGCACAGCGACAATTCGAAAATGGTAACAACAAGTGACGAAGCGTTTGCATTGTTGCTGATTGACAACTATTTGGAAAAATGGAAAACCGGCACGGAGTTGGTTGACAAAGACAACCCAACGGAAGCAGATGATGGGCAGAATATGACGACGAAGAAAACAAAGAGACAAGCGGGAAAGTACACTGAAAAGAAAAAGGAACCTGCAAGTATGGTGGGTGGAGCGATGACGGAATAAGACAGTTCAATGCACTGCGCATAATGGTTAAAGAGAACAGGGCATGCCCGCAGTCAAAAGACATGGAACGTGAGCTGCTGGCATTCTGCAGGACACGGGCAGGATTGAAGAATGCCCGTGGCGATGAGCGGCAAGAACAGCACGACGGTACTGGTGCTGACAACAATGCATTGGAAACAGCGGTAGCAAAGGTACCTGTGGAGGCAGCATGGGACTCGGATGACGAAAATGAGTCGTAGTTGCTTGTGATTGCGACAGATGCTGCTGGCAGCCATAGTTCATTAAATGCATTAAAATGGTGAATGTTATGAAAACAAATGGCTAGGTTGATACAATGTATGCTGAAATGAGAACACCGCAATGCGTGAAGAACAAATATATATGGTGACTTGTCCAAATATATGTCCAAGATATAGCATGATATCGCCATATGTGATTTTCTATAAGTATTTCATTTAAACAAATATGTTGACACACGATTTGATATGTAACAATATGTGTCACATTGTGAATATAATATTGCATCTATATTGTGTTAATATCACATGTGGCGTACTTGTATATGGGCATCGGTACGACAATATGATTATTGGACAGTAGCACGAACGACAGTATAAACTACGGAGGTCAGGAAAGGTGCACACATTCCAGTGATCGGTCGGTTTAACTATAGATATCTTTGACATGCTTATCAATATTTGATCATCACGTGGAATTAACAGTTTATCAGACCCAACAGCTCAATGGATAAAGATGGCGCTATCTGGTCGTTTGTGATTGAAGAACTACGACCGATTGGTCCATCATGGTCAATATGATGGATCCGATTTTGAGCAGGATTGTTGAGATTTGATTCAGACGAGTAAAGTAACTCGAAGGACTCGATTGCCTATCATATGCCCCACTAATTTTTGGGCATCATATAAGGCATATATCGAATACACCAATAACAGCCAATAAGAAACCGGCTTGAGGTGACTCTTCTTCTAAGAATGGCAAGTCACATGATCTCCACGTCCGTTGTCACATATAAATCGACATTTATAAGATTCGCTTCTCTCTCACTATACCTTGTTTGTTTGCACACTTCTTCGACTTTTGAGCTTTTGCGCTATCTGACCACTAACCACAATGGAGAATGCCCTCGAACTCTGTGGCTTCAATGCCCAAACCATCCGATACCTTATAAGCCAAGGATTTAACTCACCAGACGACTTGTTGCTTGCAACAGAGTCAGAGTTGAACTCGATGGCGACTTCGGTCGCAAGGAATCCACCTAGGAACATGGCCCAAATCAACATGCCATTCATGGCGTTAAAGAATTTGAAGGGACTTCGTTTCTGGGCAGATGAAAGGAAGCGCACCGGTCTTGATGCAGACGCTGATGACTTCACAGGTGAAGACGTCGCGATCTCCACGGCAAAATGTCAGGAGTACAATGAGCTTAAAGACGCCGCCAAGGATGAGGATGCATCGAAGCCGGACGCTTTGAAAAAGCTTACCGGGTGGGCTCTCTGGAACGAATCGTTCCAGAACTACCTCCGTCAGATCGTGGGTGCCGCAAAGATCCCTCTTATCTACTTGGCTAGAAATGAGAGAGATAATCCAGATGAACCCCTGATTCCCGCAAACTTCGGTACACCAACCGAATACCTTATTGAGGCGACTATTTTCCGGGGGAGGCATTACGACATCGATAACCCCCGATTCTATCGCGAGTTAAAGTCGTTTACTGTTAACGGTGAGGGATGGTCGTACATTAAGAAATTCGAGAGGTCTCAAGATGGGAGGAGGGCGTACTTGGCTTTAAAGACACAGTGCGAGGGAACGGCATCAAAGATTACGCGCAAGAACAAAGCGTATGCGTCAATCTCCAACGCCGTTTACTCGGGTTCACGTCGCCAATACAAATTCCAGGACTTCATCAATACCCATCAGACAGCTCACAACGAGATTCTTGATTGCGATCCCTCAGAGGCCGTCCCGGAATCTAAAAAGGTTGCAGATTTCTTAAAGGGTATTACCGATCCAAAATTGGAATCGGCCGTTTCGGTTGTGCTGGGTGATGTGAAGCTGTTGAATGACTTTCAGCTCTGTCAGCAGTACTTATCCACGACAGTCGAAAATCGAGCTACCCTTGAGAAGAGTAAGGAGCGGAACATCTCTGGATTGAAGAGCGGCGGAGAAAATCCGATCAGAAGGGAAAAGGAGGAAACTTCCAAAGAACTTTAAGTTGGAGAACAAGTGGTATCCCCGAAGATCTATCGCCTCCTCACCCAAGAGCAGCAAGATCAGCTCAGAACATGGAATAAGGATAAGGACGGCAAGAAATCGAAGGGGAAGAAGAGGTCAGTGGCAGCCCTTAAGAAGCAGATTAAAGATGTGCTAAAGGAGGTGGATAAGAAAAGGAGAAGGACGAGAGTGACGAGGACGAAGACGATTCGAGCGCTGACGACGCTGCCGGAAAAGAATTCCGCCGCGGTGCGCACAATAAGAAGAAGGCGAAGAAGGACAGTGCCTGACATGAACACACTGTCGCGATGGTATCAAGGGCTGTGTATGCCGTAGACTATGACGCGATCACTAAAGGCGACCATCGCGCGGGAAGGTGTGAAATGGATTCTCACGCCGACACATGCGTCGCTGGAGGCAACTGCGTCGTCTTGGAATACTCGGGGCGAAACGCGACGGTTGAAGCGTACTCGCCTGATTACCCATCAAAGACGGTACCAATCGCAACAGTGGCAACGGCATATGACTGTCCAACTTCTAACGCCACATTTGTTCTGATTATCAATGAGGCACTTTTCTTCGGTGAATCACTAAGCTTCTCCCTCCTCTCCGAACCAATTACGAGACAATGATGTGCATGTCGACGAACGACATAGACAGTATGCCCCCGACTCGATCTTCGGTCTTCATGTACCCTCTGAGCCCTTGACCATTCCTTTTGACCTCGAAGGCGTTATTGCTGGTTTTACCACGCGACTGCCGACACAAGCCGAACTCGACGATGTCGCACTCCATGTCGAACTGACGTCTGACGTCGAATGGATTCCTAGTAACTTCGCGCTCTCGCTCGTGGAGGAGGATTCCAAGACGGACGATTCTACAATTTCAACTTTACGAGCTCGGCGCTTAAAAGTCCTCAGATCCAAGTCCGATAAACATAGAATCAAAAGTTGCATAAGAACCCTCGAAGCTACACAATCTTTGTTTGAGATCGAGACCGCGAACGAAGTCGGAACGCTCGACAACGACCCTATACTGAGACGTGTCGCCGCACTGACAACGTACGAAGCGGATACAAAGGTGTATGCAATTCGAACCGGTGATGTGACTTCGGAAGTGACACCCGAGAATGTCGCCAAGCGATGGTTGGTTGGGATCGAGACAGCGAAGAAAACCCAATGACGACACAAAAGGTTCGATCCATACCAAACCCAGCAACGCGGCGATTCAAAACGCAAATGGCGCACCTACGCTATCCGCGAATGGGTGGGATGTTTTATGCGACATAATGGAGCCCAAGGTGCTTTCTCTGAGTCCCAAAGGTACGCCCACGTGATTGAAACGGCCGTGGATTCGCGAAGGTATACCCGATGGAGAGGAAGAACGAATCAATTTATGCGCTCGACGATTTCGTTAAAAGGTTGGAATTCTGAGACATTGCTTTGCGACAACGACACGACAATGGAGGGGTGGCGGGAATGGAAGAAACGGATCCGGAAATACTCAATCGATCCGAAGTATATGAACCCATTCGCCATTCCAGAACAAGGCTGAGTTGGACATAAGGGAATTAAAAGGATGGTACGGAGGTTACAGGATAAAATGAAATCGCCGAGGCGGCTTTGGAACTATTTGGTGAACTTATGCGCGAGGATCCGATCCTTTGTTGCTGGTTCACATCCGGACCTGAATGGCAGGAGCGCCTTGAACAGGTACACGGTTGACGCCAGACATCTCTCTGTACATCATGCACGGCTGGTATGAAGTCGTGGCTTTTCTTGATAGCGACAACGAGAGGAATTGGCATGCTGGCTTGGGCCAGCAGAAGACTATGGCGGAGGGACGCCGTGTTCCTCCTTCCAAAATCTGCCAAACCTATCGTGAGAAGTACAGTTTGGTCCCTGACCCGGAAGAGAAGGCCGACATGCGAGAGGATATCGAGGAGTTGCTGAAGTCGATTGACGAAAAGATCGGAAACGATCGGACTAACGACGAGGTGTTTGCGGAGCTAGGTAATGATGTGCCCCACAAGTTGAGATACTCGGGATGGAATGACGCTGACGAACATGAGGCTGCAAAGCTTCGGGCCGACGCTGATGAATACACACCCGAGGCTTTCGATAAATACTTGAGCGCTCAGATCGTCACCGATAGGGAGGTGAAATGCTTCGTGGCACCGTCAAAAGTCGGAAACGTGATAGCGACGGCAAGCCAATTGGATCTCGAATCCGAATCCCATCCTTGACACGAGAGAATACATCGTTTGTTTTGAGGACGGACTGAAGACACTTATATGGCGAACCTAATCGCCGAGTGCATTTATTCTCAGATTGATGAGAATGGTCGACAACTCCTGTTGATGCAGGAAATTATCGATCACAAGAAGACATCGGATGCATATCCGAGGAAGATTCTTATTATTCGACGAAGGCGGGCCCAAAACCAAAGCGTACAACTCGCGGATGGCGCCTGTTAGTCGAATGGAAAGACGGCACAAGTACCTGGGTATCCCTTGCTGACATAAAGGACTCATACCCGGTACAAGTGGCGGACTACGCGGTAGCGAACAAGCTGACGCAGGAACCTGCATTCCGATGGTGGGTGCCCTTCGTTTTAAAGAAACGGGAAAGGCTTCTGAAGAAGGTGAAAACCAAATACTGGTCGGTAACTCACAAATATGGACTCGAGCTTCCAAAGAGTGTAGCCCAAGCATTAGCGATTGACAAGAGAACGGGGACAGACTTCTGGGAAAAGGCGATTGAGAAGGAGATACGAAACGTCTTTCCTGCTTTCGAATTCCTCAAGACTGACGACGGTACCACCTGGATTCCAATTCGTCGAAACATATTTTGTCTTCGATATCAAGATGGACTTGACCAGGAAGGCAAGGTTGGTCGCGAGGCAGCATGACGGAAGCAACGAAAGAGGAAACATTCGCATCAGTTGTCAGTAGAGATACTGTCAGACTATTCTTTCTCTTGGCAGCGCTTAATGACTTGGACGTCCTTTCATGTGACATTCAGAACGCCTATTTAGCTGCGCCTAACAAAGAGAAGGTGTGGACAAAGTTCACAGATCAGCTTGGCCCCGAATATAATGGAAAAAAGGCTATCATTGCGAAGGCGTTGTATGGTTTGCGTTCGAGCGGACGTTCGTTCCGTGATTATCTTGCAATGAACTTGCGAGAGCTTGGGTTCATTTCGTCAAAAGCCGACCCCGATCTCTGGATGAGGAGCGCGAAAAAGTCGAACGGAGACCACATTTATGAATACGTGATCTCGTATGTGGACGATCTTGTGTTCCAAGGAATCGACCCGAACGTCTTCATGGACGCGCTCGGGAAACGCTTTACGCTGAAACCCGGAAGCATAAAGGAGCCGGACACCTATCTTGGGGCAAACGTGAAGAAGTTTCGCATCCGAATAGCGATGACCCAGACAAGGTAAGGTGGGCATTTGAATCTTCGTCGTACGTGGCGAAGGCGATCAAAGATGTCGAGCGCGAGCTCTCAGAGGCCGACATGAGGCTTATGCCAAACGTAAGGACGCCACTAGCAAGTGGTTATCGGCCGGATCTTGACCTTTCCCTGAATTAGGAGCAAGCAGTTGAACTATTTCCAAGGGTTAATCGGGATATTGCGGTGGATCTGTGAGCTCGGAGGATTGATATCCTAATGCCTGTTTCAATATTGTCTCGGTACCTCGTATCCGCACGACAAGGGCATCTCGAGCAGGCCTTCCATATCTTCGCATACCTGAAGACACACTCGCGTTCAACGATGGTTTTTGATGATACGGTGCCGACTTATAAGAGTAAACGATTCGTCAAGTGCGACTGGTCCGAGTTTTACCCAGATGCCGCCGAAGCCATACCAACCAACATGCCTCAACCGAGAGGGAAGAGGTATGTATGACCTGCTTTGTTGATGCGGATCATGCTGGATGCAGGAAACACGTCGGTCACATTCAGGAATCATTATCTTTGTCAATCGTGCGCCGATTTTATGGTTTTCCAAGAGGCAGAACACTGTTGAAGCCTCAACTTATGGATCGGAACTACTGGCGATGCGGATTGCAATCGAAATGATCGAAGGGTTGAGATATAAGCTGCGAATGATGGGCGTGCCTATCCCTGACGAGTGTGCAGTCTTCTGTGACAACTCAGCGGTGGTTACGAATTCACGGCCGGAGTCGACCCTGAAGAAAAAGCACGCCGCAATCAACTTTCATAGAGTCCGTGAAGCAATAGCTGCAGGAACCATCAAGATTGCTAAGGAGGATACGCGTTCAAACCTCGCGGATATCCTGACGAAGTTGATGCCTGGTCCTAAAATGAAGGAGTTATTAGCGAACCTCCTATGGTAATCGCAGCATGGGGACGTGACCCCGGGGACGTTGCTACGGGGACGCGGATAGATACTGTCCAAACAGTAGATCACTGCCAGGTTAATGGTTAAGGCTAGAAGTGGTCGGGGCCTCTGTCACAAGGATTTATAACGCCGGTTAATATGGGATGTTACGCCTCCGAATAACGTGGTTATATCGAAGTCGCGGGGACTGTTAATATCACATGTGGCGTATTGGTATATGGGCATCGGTACGACAATATGATTATTGGACAGTAGCACGAACGACAGTATAAACTACGGAGGTCAGGAAAGGTGCACACATTCCAGTGATCGGTCGGTTTAACTATAGATATCTTTGACATGCTTATCAATATTTGATCATCACGTGGAATTAACAATTGTGAAAAGATACAATATATGTTTGAGACAACATATGTGTTAGCCACTTAACATACATGTGCAGAACTTGCGATAGGGATGTCATTATCCGGTAACAATTCAAAGCATAAAAAATAGTTAACATATCCCACCTTCTGATGTACCATGGAACAGCCATCAGTTGGGATGGCCGAGTCATACGTCACTGTACGTCACTGACTTGTCCTGACGGAACTGGCAAGCCATATGGGGGTGGCGACCATCCCACACTGAACCATGTGTATGGTACATTCTCCGCCGCTAAAGAGCGGATTGTAAATGCAGGACGATGCAGGGCAGCTGCGGCTGCGGCTGCTGGATGTCCTGTCACAGCATCCGTGACGAAATCATTGCACCGCACGTATGCGTGATGTTGTTGGAGCCGCTGGAGTTAACGGTGATGACAACAGCAATGATGACGATGACCTTGTTCCTTGGTGGATAGTGCTTCCACCTACGTCCCCAAAATTGAGGATGCGGACTGACGGGCATCCACCGCCCAAAGATGGCTCGAGGAACACTGGTTGTGTTTTTACGCGCAGAAGAAGGGTTGGGATAAGGTACACCAACCTGATGAAGCGGTGACTGCTGATGACGACTCATCCCTATTCTCTCGTGATATTGATGATGAATATTCTGACCCGTGGCGATGGATAACTCGATGGAGAGGGACATGTCAGTCCGATGAAGACCTTCATCCTCAGATGTTGTCGGGAGACCGCTCACAAGGGACACCAACTGAATCTATAACGGCAGCCATGCTGATGCAGGGCAACTACACGGTACCAAGAAGGAAGAGGTTGAGGTACTAATTGATACGTACTATAGTTGAAGAATGCGGATCACCACACAGATTTGTAAAACAGAGATGCCCACTCTCCTTATCCTTCACGACAAAAACTGTGTCCGTAAGCTCGCAACCATCGACAAGTACATAACACAAAGAAACAAGTGCAGTGCTGGAAACAACGTAGAATTTTCGGTCAAAGGTCCACTCAGTGAACAATATGGACTCAAGCACCAGTGGGCTGATTGCAAGATTGGACCACGAGGTCGAATGACTTATCCTCCTGGGATGTCCACGTCGGTGAATACAACTGACAATACGACATGGGAAGTCATCCAAGTTTCTTGATCGTCTTCAAACCGAATCAATGCCCAATCATACCAGGGATATCCATCACCTCAAAATTTGGATGGGCTCGAATGGAAATGCACTTCTCTTCTGAATCAACTTCGTACTTTGTGTATTCAGTGCTACACTCTATCGTACCCTCCCATTCTCATCCAAGTCAGTTTCACTGCACGATTGCACTATGAAAAGTGCAAGATTTGGTTCGAGGTGGATGGGTTCCTTGTTTCCGTTATGAAAACAACTTCACGAACCAAACGATTGTTCTGATTGGGATCACGGAAGCATCGGATGTGATAGCGAGTGCCACGACCTACTTCTTTCGTTGCTAGTGGACGTGATGTGTTGAGGGAGCGTTTTCACGGAATTCTTCTGCAAACACGGCATGCATTGTGTCTATGACTAATGTGTCGGCATTCTCCGGCGCACTGCTGGTCTATCGTCCGAATGCACTTTGTGAACGACGAGCAGGGCGCTTTGCATGGGCCTTGTGATGTTCCTCGGGTCGTGAGGCATTGTAACCACGAGGTGCTCCAAACGTAGAAATGAAACGGACAATGTGTTTCAATTCGTGAATTTTGACACCTTCCAGCCATTACCAGCATCTCGTGGAGGTACTTCAGAATAAGAGACATGAGCCGTGTAATTGCATTTTCTGCCAAGGCTGCCTCCCAACTTTATCTCCTCCTATAGCGTCCCAATAGGTATCAGCATCCAGCCATGCCTCGAAGCACAGAAGGCATTCCATTGTACCCAGGACTGCCGGAAGATCGGGGATGTACCTTGAGATGGCATGCCATACCTCAGCCTGCATAGTCAGTGCAGCGAAAAGGAACAAAGTACCTGATTGTTCCGAGCACTCAATAAGTGTTGGTGATGCCGCGTGCGAAATCAGTTCGAGGAAAATCTTGACGAATAGTTTGAGGCATGTGACATCAAATTTAAGTGCCATGTCATCAAGGATTGCCAAGATCTCGGCGCCAAGAAAAGTCTTGAATGACTCAAGTACATACATGATGACACCATGCTGTACAGTATGCATGACATCGATGACAGCACACATGAAGATGCCATGAGGATTACGTCCCATCTGGACACGGTTGAAGGCATTGTCAACCCTGTACATCGAGAGCTGCTGAAGAAAATCGTCTGTCCCATTGCGACATGCATCATTGACATAATCCATGCGAAGAAAAGAACACTCAACATTTGGATTGTCAAGATTGTCAAAAACACAATCACAGGACCGATGGTGACGCGGTGTACTTCTGTGGTGACTGTTTGTACGGCAGCAAAGTTGATCGCCTTGCTTACCATCATTAATCACAAAAAGCAGTGGACAAACAATATCAACAACCACCCACTGACCGCCAAGTTTCAAAGGAACATTCTTCAAACGACCATCATTTCCAGCTTGTGCCTTTGACATGCCATTCAAAATTACGTCCATCACTGCATGAAAATTACGTGGTGCGTCCTTTGACTGTGCGTTATTAGCTTGAGAGTTCATTGCGGATGATCGTCCGCGATTCAAGTCGGGAACATAGCCTAGTACTCGCCAGGATGTGCTCTTTCTCCTGAGCTTCTCAGTGAAGAGAGATGTCGAAGGACACAGGACACACTTCAACATGCCCCTTGTTGTCAATGGCAGTCCCATCAATATAGAGGATGATAGGGACAAGTAGCTGATTCTTTCGAGTGATAAGTTCATGATAGAGCTCACGGTAGCGGCTTCCAGTTTGTGCCTCACCAATTTTGTTGTTGCTTGGGAGGTACATTGATGTGGGATCCTCGTGGTTAAGCACAAGATTTTCTGGTGCCATCAAGTCTTCATCCAGCAACGACAAAAGGATGGGAGCAAAGTCAAAGCAAGCAATCCCTTGAGGTTTGTCACGATCTTCAAGGGCAATGGAGATCACCTGGGGAGATGGTGGTGTGAATGTTGCAAAGCCTGATACATCCATCGGATGTTCGCCTGGACATAGCTTTTGGCTTGAAGTCAAAGCCGCTAGACTTTGCATTGTAAGCCCACATTAAAACTTTGTGCAGCATGTAGTCAGGACACTGGGCATCCTCCAGAATCTTCAAAGTTCAACAATGCATCGATGTTCAACATCATGTTGCAAAATCATCACTGCATGCCTCTCATTTGCACGAATGCGTTCCATCAAAGCATGGACAACTGCAGGAGATGCAGTATTGTCAATTCCAGGAAAGAGTGTCGTTGTTATTGGAAGTTGATCTAACTGCTGGGCGTTAAAACACATTTCATTCTTGTCATTTTCATTGTCATCATCATGCCGTCGTCATAGCCAGTTGTTCCATAGTCAAATTCTTCGAATGGCATGTGCGTGGGAGGATTTGTGTCCATTCCTGGATTCAGGCGGGTTGATTCTACACCATAACAGGGACGTCGCACTGTCGAAACATTTCGGGGCAACCATCCACGCTTGCCCGAGTTCCTGACTGCTGCCTTTCCATGTAATCCTTACAGGATGAACTCCGCCAAAGGTGCATACGCAGTCCGCGTTCAGATTTAAACCTAGCATAGCAATTGATGTTAAAGCAATCAAACATGACAATTGTCAACAATGCCTGATGGTGCAACTTTGAGGTCTATTTTCTGAATTCACAACATAAGATGCATACTGCAACAAATTTTGGCGCGAGACATAGGCAACATAATCCTGAGTCTGGCGCGTGAAGAAAATTGCGCGGGCATCCTTGGAACTTGAGCATGAGTGAACATTGGCCCGGTGGTGACCCATTACAGAGAATTCAAGATAAATTACCATTGAATAATGCACAAAGAGTTATTATTGTAAAACAATATCTACAACAAAGCTACAAATATCTGAAAATCATACATTGCCAATAAATAGGAGAAATGTGTTTTGTTGTTCATATATATTTACAAAAAAGCAAACATTTCTCAGAAATAAGTAGAAATTGATGGAATATGTGATTAAAACCCACCGGGTGAAGTACAAACCAGAGATTTGGCCTCCCTGATGTACTGGAGTGCAAACACGTTCGCATACTGTATGACATACTGCATGATCTTATACCAGGTCTCAAAGGTACTGTAGTACCACTATTCATTGCTACTGTACAACAGTAGATTAATCTTCTATACTGCCAAGGAGTGGAGAGTACATCCGCAATCAGTGGATCATTTGACAAAATATTGGGTTAAGGAGTTAGTTGCCAGTTATCTGGAAAGACAGTAGCCTGCTGGTGTGGTGCATCTTAACAATTTTATAACAACAACATCCATATGCCAAGACTACTAATGGCCTTGTCCTTGTTAGTTGTTAAAGCACTCACATGTTTATATTCAATATGGCAAGCTGGTCAGGAGTAGTTGGAGCACTTTGTGTTCATAAGATCAACCACTCCTGGAAGTCCGCGCCGCTGTGCATTCTTGATGATGATTATTATGTTGATATTGATGGCTAGAAATAAGATAATGATGAAGAGCAGGAAGAGATCAATGCAACCAGACTGTAGGCTAGCATGATAAACAAAAGTGAAGTGATCAGAGGGGAGCAGGGACAATTCATGCACCAAACAAACATGGTTAGCTGAGGGAATGAAGCAAGATCATTGGGAACAAAAGAAAGTGATGGTTTTGGTGTAGAAGCTGGAAAGTATAGCAATCTATTTGGTTGGATGTAGTAATTTTTGTGTTATCTAGGTACTAGTACTATCATGTTAACTACAATGCAGTGGTTTGTCATATTTTGTATGGCAGCACTACCGGCCTGTGACAGTTGCAGTGGTCTCAACAATTCAGCTACTAGGTAGTAGTGCCTAACAAATGCACTTCTGGCACTCATGCCAAGTAATGTGTTCGTAGGTTTGTACTCCGTTCTAGTACCTCTTGCAGGTATCATGTACTCGAGCATACGCATACCATACGCGACGTATAATCCAAGATCCAATGCGCGAGACAAGGTGGTACTGTGCACTGTGATATTTGTACTTGTTACTATGCGACTGGCATCTACTAGGAGGTACTGTACCTGTTTGCAAAGTTCAACCACTCCGATGACAGAATGGTACCAGGCGTACTGTACAAGTACTCCGGAGTATACTTTTCTCTCGCACCTACAGGTAGAACTTGTACTGTACTATGACATGCCGTCATGCCGTCCTCGACCTGACTGGTGCCCATTTCCGGAGGTTGCAGCTATGCTGATCTGATCAGCAAAGAATCTGCCTACTAGATTTGTGTTTTCGTCTCTCTGTGGTCTGTGGCATTGGCGATCGCAAACGCAGGTTGGGGAATTGTTACGGATCGTTCTCGAATGGTGCAATTATCACGCATACCTTTCTCCCACGTCTCGAATCGAAGTGGATTGTAGCTTTACTAACTTACGTTCAAAGCTTCGGAGCATCGATCCACGTCGTTGTCGCCTGCGTCCCCCCTCTGGAACGGGAAAATGGCTTTTATGTCACGGAAGAAGGGGTGAAGTCTGGACAGTTCGAAGGATCGGAAATCAGACGGAGGGCTTTTATGTCACGGAAGAAGGGGTGAAGTCTGGACAGTTCGAAGGATCGGAAATCAGACGGAGGGCTTTTATGTCACGGAAGAAGGGGTGAAGTCTGGACAGTTCGAAGGATCGGAAATCAGACGGAGGTTTGATTGCCGATTATACTTACAGGCTGCGATGCAAATGACAAGTCGAAGCTGGGAGGCATACCACATTTTCAGAGTAGTCGGCCACGATGGCTTTCGATCCATCTGGAAAGTGCATCTCAAGAAGAGTGGAGGTTGCGGAAGAAATTCGGTCCGGAAATTTGAATGAACCGTTAGAATTCGATTGAGGAAACATCGTGAACGACGCTTGGAGCTTTCCGCATATGTCTAGAAAACTGTCGTGAAGTTAGAGTGACGGGAGGATTCGTGTTGTCTCGGCAACGACGCTATCAGTGGATATCCCAAACGATGCGGTTCAAAGGACGGCAGTGCATAACGAAGATTCGTGTTGGTCCAACGCGAAGTTCCCCTACTGTTGCGAGTGTCTCGTGGTTGACATTTCACGAATTTGTAGAGCCTCTCGAACGATGGGAGACAGACCTCCTCCGCCCACACTCTGCTGCTTTTCGATCCCCGATTGGCGGTTATGGAACTTCAAAACACATTTTTTGAGCAGGGAGCCAGGGAGTGATGACTGGTTGAAGATACTTAGCTCAGTACTACAGAGAAATGTTGCACGAAGTGCAGGACATTCGAAAGGTGAGGTTCTTGAAGCACTAGGATTATCGGCGCATGAACGTCAGGAACGGGTCGTGTAACGTTTTCTCGATCTAACGCTGTCTACCGAGGTGAGGTTCTTGAAGCGCTTGGATTATAGGAGCATGAATGTGGCACGGGTCGCGTAAGGTTTTCTCAATCTAACGCTGTCTGCCGAGGCAGAAGAGCAAGGGAACGTACCGGTAAATGAAGCCGTGGAGGTACGTTGCAAGGTTTAAAGTCGACGTTATCATTCGGGTGTCCATTGCGCATTCAGGTTGGCATTCCGTGTAGTGATGCTCCTCGATAAACTGTGCAGTGGCCCTTCACCGATGTGGCGACGTTGGATGGTCATGCTCATAGCTGTGTCCCTGATGGTACATGTGTGCGTGGTGTCGCCTATAACCAATACCGCATCATTCTTGGTGCTGCGAACCTGATTTTGGATCCATCATCTCCATCCTGTTTCAGGTAATAGTCTGATACTGGTAAAGTACATCTCTTAACGTACGTATGACAAGTTACTTGAATTCGACTAAGAAGGCTTAGCTTTCTATTATCACGTTCACTCTTAAGTATGATTAATGGTGCTTTGGCAGCGAGGATTATGATTTCAACTTTGATTTTCCTGTGTCGACCTCCTTCGCATGCCTGTCCTGTATGTATCCATGCAATTGCTCATGTTATTAAATGGATGATGATAATGCCGTGAATCCATTTGATGTCATCGCCACGTTCGTGTCCACATCTTACGCGCAGGTGGAGGGCTTGAATTTGCTGAATTTGCAAATATTGGAAGTAATCCAGGTTGCATACTTGGACACACGTGTCCATGCAGATGGATAAAGTCCACAGCCAGCAGCAGTACCATAGGAGGCGACCCCCACCAGCAAATCGGTGCTTGCACTCGCACCACGAACAACCAGCGGACCTCCGGAATCGCCGTTACAGGTGCCCTTCGCACCACCAGCACAGATTTGATTCACGCCTTTGAAACCAAATCGGAAGTAAGCGCTGCATGCAGAAGGATTCAGTGCGTTGATCGAAACCGACATGAGGTAAGTTGCCTTTACCACAGGGGATGACTTGAGATACCCAAGCCCAACGGTGAACAGGGCCTTACCAATTGCAGGGGCAGAAGCGTTCCTGTTGATCTTCGGCATCGTCACACCCGTAACTCGTGTGTCAAGAAAAATCAGTGCAATATCGTTGGTATAAAGAGTCTTGTCAAACAAGGGATGAGTCACGGACCTGATTCCCTTCCTGTAATACTCGTAAGGAGAAGTATTAATGCTTGTAGCGTTGACCCAAGCGTAGATTCCACTCCGGGAGTCCGAAGGAGACTGTGGAGTTAAACAGCTGGCTGTAGTCAACACAACGTCAGTACCAATCAAAGTCCCTCCGCAGCCGTAGGTGTAAGGGGCGGACGAAGGTGAGTTGAACGCAACGCCCAGTTGCGTAAAGTATGGATTCCTCTTCGGATCTGCCTTGACACCTCCGATGATGCGAGATTCCAAGTTTCGCATCGGGGAATTTACAAGGGCTTCACCTTCATCCAAAGCCGAGGCAGCCACAACAACGTGGGATGCGGCTTGGAGGACCAGGAACAGCAAGAGAAGGAAAAGGCGTCCTGTCATGATGTTGTTTGTCGTGAAAAGCTTGACTTCGAAAAAAATGAGTGCAGTTGCGGTTCCGCAAAGCTTAGCGGTGTGCCCTCCGAATCCTATCAATCCGCGTTCGTTTCCAATCGTACAGTGCGAGGTACCTGGGTACTGTACCAGGGACGTTGACAAATCGCAACTTCGTCGGGTGCCTGGGACATGCGGAAATCCTTCTTGCTGGGGTTAAGGATCACCGTTTTTCACCGTTAGTTTTTGTTTTAATTATTTATACAAAACGATTACTTATATTTAAGATTGCCGTAAAAGGTCGGACTTGCGCGTGTGAGCTTGGCTTGCGTTTTTCCAAAACCTTCTTAGCAACGAAGATGGTAAGAAAAACCATCTTCGCTCGAAGACGTTTGCTTCCGAATCTCTTCGTGCTAAGTATCTTCGCATTTTCTTCTTCGTTTCACGCCGTTTTCTACTTGGATCGAAGAAGCACGTCACATAAAAATTTGGACTGTTTGGTCTCACATCATATTTGCCTTCTTATTTTGATGTAACACATTCATTAAACTTAAAGCAACATCATGGATGCGGGGAATGTTGTGACACCCGACGACATGCTTCGCCTTGGTCTGATTGCCGTGGGCTTTGCTGAGGATCGAATTCAGAAGTTGGCTCGCATAACGAACCTGAAGCGCTTCCGTGCTCATTACGGGTCGAATCCCATCGTTTATGCCTACATATGGGCAGATTTGCTAAGTACAACAAATCCAGATGCTCGGATTGATGCTGCAAAAGCGGACTTCAATGCATATTTGATGTGCCTTAACTTCCTTAAATGTTATCCCAGCGAGTCTGTCTTGGCGGGCAGGTTTGGCATGTGTGAGACAACAACACGAAAGTGGCGTTGCTTCTTTGCAAGAAAAATTCAAGCATTAAAAACGGACAAGGTATGTTATCATGGCATGTGATTTGTTTCATATAAGAACTTGCACTACCCTCCAACACATGCTTTGTTGTGGCGCAGATTTTGTGGCCTAGTACGCGTTGGACCCCAGGTCATCCTGATTTTGTAAATGAAGATGTGCCCGTATTTTTGTTGACAGTTGACGGAGTTCATTGTCGGATGCAAGAACCCCAGCATGCAACCAAATCGAAGGATCCGTCATTTTACTCGCATAAATTTAAACAAGCAGGTGTCAACTATGAACTTGGCATCTCCGTGTTTGATAATGCTTTGGTGTGGATGAATGGCCCATTCAAAGCCAGTCGACATGATATTACAATTTTCCGACGTGCTGGACTACAAACGCAAATTCCTCAAGGCCATCGTATTATTGGCGACTCTGGATACACTGGAGAACCTGTTGTCATAAGTACTCCTAATGCACATGATCCTGTGGCATTGCGAAAATTCAAGAGCCGCGCTCGTGCACGTCATGAATCCTTTAATGGGCGTATCAAAAACTTCAAGTGTTTAGATGAGCGTTTTCGACATGGTGTGGAGCAACATAAAGTGGTGTTTGAAGCCGTATGCGTTATATGTCAATATCAATTGGAGACAGGCTCACCGTTGTTTAGTACCTAAACTTTAGGGATTCATCGCCACGTATTTATCGTCCATAATAACTTGTGATAAATTTGCGGCGTTTGTTTTCCTGATATATGTGACCCCGAAATTGATCCAATGTAAACAATTGATATTCAGTGCGTGTGGTGTTGTACAATGCTCGTGGTGTCATCTGAGTATGCAGTCCATTGGAAATGTCATCTTTAAGCAAACGTTCCGCATCCGATCCTTCCCAGCGCGGAACTCCATTGCTGCTATGTGTTGCTTGCGGTCGCAACTGTCGATCGTGCATCAACGCTACAGCATCAGAGGCGCGGCGGGCATTTTGACTTCTGGCAAGGACACGCATTGATGCCAACCGACGGGTAAACAAATCCACCGGAAACGCTGCGTACTCAGGGCGGGATGCGTACACTTCGTGCGATCCCATTTCTCTTCCACTGACCGGGATCATTCCAGATGCTAGATCTCGTTCAAGTAGCTTTTTAGCTTCACTTTTGTTCCATGGTACGGCAGTGACGGGGCGAGCGCGGGATGGAGCTGGCAGACCAAAAATGTGCTCGTCCATAGTGACAAGGCTCAAATATTTGTGTCAATAGAATGTAGCACCATGTCGGTTGTTCACATGTAATCTCGGGAATAGAAAAATTTGGACACGTTACACATTGAAACCCGCACGATTACGATTTAAATGTGTTTAAGCAATGGTAAACAACACATGTTATATCATTATTCAGCAGTCCAACGCTCCTGAAAAGGCATTTTCTGGTGTCTATGGATTTGCCGTCTGAATGCCCATATCCAACAACATTTGCAAATAATCCACACGATTTAACAATTTGAGGTGATGAACTTTGTTTTGAATCACTCTGCGTTCGGTGGTCCCGGGTCTTCCGTACACGTCCGGTTTGCGATTGCAAATAGTTTTCAAGCCCACTACACCATGCAATCCACCGTTGGATTCAATGTCTTGCAAAAATGTTTTCAATTGTTGTGGCTTAATCCCAACAACTCTCGGTTTTGATGAGTCTTGCAAGTGTAAAAGACCTCGCTGTCGCTGATGCGGGAATGCGTTAATGCCTAACAATACGAGCAGCTCCAAATAGGCAACACGACTTAACTTTTTCAACCGCTGAGTTTTGTTCTGCACTGCACGACGCATCGCTGTTCCAGGCAAGCCATAAACATCTGGTTTGGCGTCGCACAGGGTTTTCAATTTAAAAGTCTCGTGCCATCCACCCTGATCTTCAATGTCCTGCAGTAACTGCTTCAGCGCTTCCATAGGAAAGCCACGGCAGTCCGCCTCAGGTGCAGAAATTACTGACGACATTACGTTAGAACCAACAAATTGTGAACTTGTTCAGCGGTAGAAATACGTTTTGTCTTTGTAGTGTGTATGTGTTTGTTGTGTATGCAATATTGGCAGTTACTGAAGTTTCAATCGTGGATCATTGCCAGACACTTAGTTACCTGCAACTTGAATACGAAATTATTCCAACGATTGGTTTTAATGTGGAACTTGTTGCTTACCTATTGGCTTGCTGTACTGCAAAACCGCAAGGACATAGAATTAGTATGTTGTTGTCACATCATGTGCGGACGTTGTGTTATTACATTTCCATTCACTTGAATCATTTTGAATTGCACGAATTCTTTGTGGTTTTGGGTGCACTCCTTCACATACGATAAAACATTTACACAGTTTGTTGCTCACAAACCTGCACATGTCCGGATCATCTCGTCGTTTCTCACAACGCAATTTGCAACGCCCAGCTTCGCAACCAGGAACCCCTGTCCGCCGAGTCCAAGGTAATTTTCCATTATTGTTGTCATCGCCATCAACACTGGGTTGTTGTTAACCGTTACCCCAAGCCACGCCTAGGGAAGACGATCCCGGCCCTGCTGTTGCGTTTGACGTTAGAAGTTCCAATCCAACCAACAACTTTCTTATTGGTTTACGTGAGATTGTCCTTAAAGCTTTGTTAAGCGATATTGAAGCTTCGGGTGGGTTTTCAGCACCTACGTTTAGTTTAAAACAAATTTGCAATTCCAAACCAGACATCTACGGCCCACCAGGGTCCGAGCAGTGCCGCCAAGTCCAAAACAAGGTTCAAAAACTTCGCAAATTAGCCCCATTTGAATATCTGTCCGTGCTTAATTACTATCGTGTTTCATCTGGTGCCTTAACTCGGTCTTTCCGTCCTCTTGATTCTGCAGCTTCAATCAGTGAAGAGTCACTGTCAGAACCTGTCACCCCAGTTTGTTTGCAACGCCGTGCTGTTGCAAGCCCGTCCCCTTGTTTGGAACGACACCAAATTGTTCCGTTTGATAGTCCACCTCACCACCTTCCGCACCGTTCTCCGTCACGTCAGCTTCTCTCTGCATCACGACGCCTTGCAATGAACACTCAGCTTTTTTATGATGATTTTAATCTGGATGAAGTTGGTGAGTAAAGCCACGACAGCATAATGATTCTGTTTGGAGTTTTGCTGTGACTTATCTACTCTTCGTTCTTGTTCTTGATTTCACAGATGTTATTGCTGTCAACTTAGATCATCCAGAGCGCAATCGTGAGGTCATGGTATTTACCGTTAATGATGTTCAGAATCAAGGCAACATGTATAACTGTTTCGCAATTATGCTGCGTATTGATCCTCGCGATGCGGCAGTCACAGATCGTTGCACCGCTTATGTTGTGTCAGAGACGGAATTGTTGATTTCTTATCCTGCATTGGAATATTTCTTCTTTACGGATAGCGCTCAACGCAATGAACGCCTTAAAATTGGCACGGACTATGATTCTCAAGTGCAGTTGGCACAAGACATTTGCATTAATGATGTGCGTCGCGCGCCGCAACGTGTTGTGAAGCGATTGCTACTTCGTTTCCCTCACGACATAACACTGGCAAATGTGTTCAATCAGTATTCCTACGTAATCCGGTCCAAGATGCCAATGGATTATGCATCAACTAGTTTGTTTGGTGATCCGCCAGTTAAAGTGTTGACAACGCACATGCAGTGGATGATTGCTGATTTAAATACGCATCGCAAGGCCATAATTGAGGCTGCCGAAGCCACTCCTTTGGACGTGTTATCGAACAACTTTGCACGTATGTTCCAGCATGGTGCTTAACACATTGTTGACTGTTTATGTCAGTGCATATCTCATCTTTGCCACTGTGCTACCGTCTACTACGCACAGTCTACTGCATCTACTCGAGCTTACTGCGTTACCGCCTTACTCCGTAGTCACGATACACGGCATGGTTGCAACGGTACGGTACCAGCTACCGGATATATTGGTACATGTGTCCTACTTGATCTGGATTGTACTGTTGCATCCTACTTTGGTAGTCTAAAGGCAGTGTCTCCTGACACTGCTCACAACTTTAACTTAGCCTAAACTATTACCTCCACTGCATTCTTGCCGGTCTACGATCGTAAGGGTGAAGAGGTACAGTTGCTGCTTCGTCCACATCTACAACTCACGACACCACCATCGCCGATACCTTCGCGACTACGTACCTCGTCGGATACCGCCGCGCGCTCTTATTCATTGTGCTGTCGTGTTCCTCCCCTTCTGTTTTCTGACGGCTTTGTCCTAACCCGACTCCCAAGCGAGTCACTGTTTGTGGAGCCGCCGTACTAGGGAGGGTCTCACAGGTTATGAGCCCAAATTCTACGTGTACTTTCCGCGCCCTCTCCGACTGATTCAGGGTTCTTCCGTGTTCTTTGTGTCCGGCAATACCAAGACCACCGTAGCTTTCCTCCGATCAGGACTTTCCCTCAATCACCATCCGGGACCGCAGATCCCCCAGAATCTGATATTGTGAAGATGGACGCTGAGGAGATTCAACACGATAATGACTACCTTGTGATCACCATCGATATTGTGGACTGCCCGATGGCAGAAGTCCCACTCACAGAAGTCTTCGATGTTCTAACAATGTCAATACTGGACAACTATCACAACGTGATTCGTGATTCTGTCATACAACAACTGGAAGACACTACATGGTTGTCGAATGATTTATTACCTATCTTAACCGACCCTGGTTTTGGTATGTACCATGCCCGCGACCGTAACTCCGTCATCTCGTTGCGTAAGCCCGCACTGCAGCGCCTAATCCTTCAGTACCTCAAGGATCGTCTTCGCCCATCCTGCACTGTCCACGTTCCTGTCATGATCCGTTTTCTGCTCCCCGACTGCGCCATCCCAAAGCCACCAGGTTCCTCCGTTGCTTCCATCAATGTTCACAAAAGTCGATCTCGTCGTTCGCAAGCACGGCTCGCGCTCCCCAATCGACACCCCCGACCGACCAACACGACAGTCGCCATGCATTCACGTCGCAACGAGGACAATGTCCCTGTTTTTTGCGCCGCAGATGTCGCCGCCGTCACCGAACCAGTTGCTGCGGCTGCGACCTTCCGCGGACAGCCAGTTGACACTCGGCCAACCGGCGGGCACAGACCACCTATCGACGCCGGCCGCTTCCAACCCACCCTGTTCCGACCTGCAACGACATCGGACAGCGCAGCAACTGCCAATCGTCTTCCTGGCTACCTTGCTTGTATTTCTGCTGGTGGTTCGCTCAACCGCCTCGTTGCCAAGGTCATGGTTGGCGATGCTACAACAGTCGTTATCCCCCCTCTTGATGCCGCTTGCACTCCTGACACCTCATGTGATCCTCCGGTTGATTGTCTCCGCATCGATGGCACCGTTGTTGATTCTGCATTGGTGGGTGTGTCTCCTGGACAGTGTCGCGATCAGGAGCATCATACCATTGCAATCCACCGCCCCGGTCGCGTGTCTCCACTGCTCGACCGCCTTCGGTACCAACCAATTGACCGTGGTCGATCTCAGGTGCACTCCACACGCATGGCTAAGGGCGTTGCTCATCCCTATCGAAGATGCACCGACAGCAGCCAAGGTTTCAACGCTACAGTGATGTTTACCTTCCCATTTCTGGTACCGTCACAACGTTGCTGGCTCTGTGTGTAGTCACCGATGTTGCGCCTCCGACACAATTGACCCATTCGCCAGGTTCTCCTACTCTCCTGTCGTTTCCGTTTCCTGCCGACTCCAAGAATGCCGCATGATGCACTGGACGTGCCGGACGGTATCCTCCCTCGTGACACAAATTTCCATGAGTCTCTCTTCCCCCTGCCTTCTCGCGTGTTGGTATCGCTTCCGAGCAGCTCCGCCTTCCTCATATGCTTCTATGTGTTCATTGTCCACCTCGGCACCATGTTGGACCATGGGGGGAGTGGGTTGCAGATGAGATATCAAACTTACGTGATGTCAACCATTCCACTGCAGAACACGCCCCAAGCACGCGGCGAAGTGAGAAATCAAGGCAATGCCTCGACACTGCTTTCGATGACAGCTTAGGTGCAACCTCTGCAACCTGATTACTGCCAGAGAGCCTCACTCACTACACACTACACCAGTACGACTGGGGATCGCAGGTTTGCCGTCATGACACCTGGTCCCGATGTTTTGGTACTTCAGGACGACCGTCTCAACTATCCTGGAACCCCACTGCGCGACTGCCTTCAGTACCAACCAATCGGTCGTGGTCGTTACCCCGTGCGTGCCAGGTGACGCTCGCTTCGCAATCCGACATATCTTGGCATGTCGCCCAAGCTTCGTTTTGACAACGACATTGCGATGTACGGTATGATGCACAAAAGGGCGACTGCGATGCGCGACGATGATGTCCACTTGTTACGGCTTCTCCATCACAGAAGATCCTACCACTGTTGCTGCACCGTGCGATGCTGGTGATCATACTCAACTGCATGTTGTCCAGCTACAAAGCAATCCCATCGGGTATCCTTCTTCCTGGCTTTCTTGCTTGTGATTGGTCATCATCATGAGAGTCTTACAACCTCGCACAGCGTATGTTTCACTGCGTTCGTCCTTCAACATTGCCTCTTATGACAATGGGGGAGTGGTGTGATGCATACTGCTGGCTGTGCTGCAAACGAGGACCCCAACTTTTGTGATGATGCGTCCATACACAGCCGCCCACTGCAGTA
The DNA here is from genome assembly GCA_022925895.1 of Fragilaria crotonensis. Classification (NCBI taxonomy): domain Eukaryota; phylum Bacillariophyta; class Fragilariophyceae; order Fragilariales; family Fragilariaceae; genus Fragilaria; species Fragilaria crotonensis. The sequence goes on from JAKSYS010000037.1 coordinate 69,336, forward strand.
AACGACCCAAGTATACTGCAGAAGTGGCTGGAACATGAGCGTTGCTTTGGTGGCAATGATTGCTTTGACTCTGCTTCTTTTGATCATCGACAGGCACAGAGAACCTGATTGTTGCCAGGAAGCTTCCATTGCTTGCCCGCTTCTTTCGCTCTTGGCCCCGGTTTGCTTTGCAATCTGCTTGTGCATTTGTTCTAAGCCTGCACTTCTGCGTTCCTACTTGCAATTTGTTTGCAGACTCTGCACCGAATATGCCTCTGTCCCTTGTGCTGGAGCTGCAGCATATCGTGACCTTGAAACGGCTGCTGGGTTTTCTTACCGAAATGTCCTGGGCGCCCTGATCTACACCTATGTGTTTGCCCGTTCGGACATCGGCTACGCGCTCACAAGGCTCTCTCGTTTCTCCGATCATCATGCTGCAATAACGCACTACGACGCGTTATGTTGTGTCGCAGCATAGTACCTACGTATGACCAAACACTGGGGCCTACTTTATTGGTGCAACACGCTTCTGTCGTCGCTTCGCCCGGAGATTTCAAATCTCATGCTTCCGATTCGTTTCTCCCTGAGTTCCGGCAACCGCAATCCTGAACCGAACTGACCAGTTACGTGGATGCATCACACGCTACGGACTTTGTCACACACCGTTTGATCACTAGTAGTCTGGTCTTAATGTCCTGCGGTGGTCCCTTGGCCTACCACAAGCAAGCCCAAGATTCAATCAACAGTCCACCAGCTCAACAAACGCCGAACTTCTTGCTGCCGTTGATGCCGGAAGATTGGCAAGTATCTTTGGCCGATCCTAATGGAGCTCGGATACCCCCAACCTGGCCCAATTCATTCAGCAGACTCCCTGTCGGCGTTTCTCAGTTCCATGTTCCACCTTGTCCACGTTTGTTGCTTGATGAGTCACTGCAGCGCTCCCTGGACACCTCCGGTTTCCCAAATGTTCTTTCCTTTCCTGGATGCACTCCTGTTGCTCATTGCAAGCCTCTGCTCACAATGGGGGAGTGTGTCAGTGCATATCTCATCTTTGCCACTGTGCTACCGTCTACTACGCACAGTCTACTGCATCTACTCGAGCTTACTGCGTTACCGCCTTACTCCGTAGTCACGATACACGGCATGGTTGCAACGGTACGGTACCAGCTACCGGATAGTATATTGGTACATGTGTCCTACTTGATCTGGATTGTACTGTTGCATCCTACTTTGGTAGTCTAAAGGCAGTGTCTCCTGACACTGCTCACAACTTTAACTTAGCCTAAACTATTACCTCCACTGCATTCTTGCCGGTCTACGATCGTAAGGGTGAAGAGGTACAGTTGCTGCTTCGTCCACATCTACAACTCACGACACCACCATCGCCGATACCTTCGCGACTACGTACCTCGTCGGATACCGCCGCGCTCTTATTCATTGTGCTGTCGTGTTCCTCCCCTTCTGTTTTCTGACGGCTTTGTCCTAACCCGACTCCCAAGCGAGTCACTGTTTGTGGAGCCGCCGTACTAGGGAGGGTCTCACAGTTTATGTGTGATCATAATGAATACTAACCACTGCGTTATATGGCATTTGTGTTGTAGGTATATTTCAAGTGACGTCGGCAACTTCGCCTTTTGCAACCCCAGTAGAGTCCAAGGCTGTTTCAAGCGCCACCGGACACTTTCTACCGCCACCTTCCTTCGCGGCATCTGCGCATCAACGTGAACAACCTTTGGTGTCGGCATTTGCTCCATGTAATTCCCGCGCTACCTCATATGCATCGGCAACAGCTCCTGTGCCTCGTCCGCCGGTGATCTTGCAGCAAGCTTTTCCAGCACGTTCGGCGATCGCTCTTGCAAATCCGGCCGCCGTGCACAACAATCCATTTGCTGCACCGCAACGGCAACCTGGTGCGCTTCCGGCAACCGCATCGCCCGCATTGATGGCTGAACCAAAGCCAGCAGCAGTACTCTTTCCCTTGGGTGCAACACTGCATTGCACACAGCCACCCACAACAACCAATCGATACTTCATGCCACATACTACAATGCAATCAACCAAAGCCGCCATTGCCTGTTTTTCACCAATTGCAACTTCTTCACGTTTGGCAAATGCTGTTGCATCAGCTGCAACAATTGCTGATAACACAGTGGCTCTGCACAGAGCTGCATTGCAGCCGCAGGCCATTGAAAACCTAGCAAAGTCCGCTACCACGTCTTCTTTGGTTGTCCCAGCAGCGGTAGTTGCGGCCTCGTTGGCTGGTTGGCTGCGTGCCACCAGCAATTGCAACAAACACCTGGATGATACCGGTACCCACGGATACTGCCAATCAGTCATTGATCTCTACCACCAACCGCACCAATGCAGATGTAAATGCCGATATCAAGATGGACATTGCAATGCGTGGTGCTATTCACATCGGACTTCCACCTCACCATTTGATGACACAACCACCGATTGTACCAGCAAACTCTGGGACAACGATCACCGCACTACCGTTGGGGGCTGGCTTTTGTTTGCACACTACAACCACGTTACCAATATTACCAACCATACCACCCACATCAAAGGTTGTTATTAACGTGCCAATCTCGCAAATGCGTGCTGCTGTTTCACCGCTAATGGCAATGACAGACACGGCAGTATTGAATGTCAAGCCTTTGCCTCAGTCAACAACGGTGGCGTCCATTGCATCTGCGCCTGATGTTGACAACGCTGCGTCCAACACGTTAATGTCATCAATGCATTTTTGTGGTCCATTCCAGAGCCCAGCGCCTGGTGCTACATTATCCGATGCAACTCGAAACAAAACAGACATAGGATTTGCGATAGGTGTTGCAACAGCGACACGGCCTCCCAAAGGAAGACTGATGGATATTGGCAAGCAACGTGCAAAGCGCCCTCCGGCAACACCCACACCAATGCGAAAAGAGCTTGGCCGCCCTCGCAAACGCACCTGCGTTGCCAACGGCGTTACGCCACTAATGCTAACGGAGACTCCGCATCTGCATACGCAACGCCGATCATCACCGCGCTTGCGTGGCATGGTGCCTAGTCCACAAAACACTCCAGAGATATTGCATATGGTCCGTGACGGAAACATAAACATGACTACATCTGCAGTTGCACCGGTGTCCGTGAATGATGCAGAAATGATAGATATTTTGTAACCATGAACATTAAAGCTAGAAGCAGTGAAAGCCCGCGATAAAGGGATACTATATTAGTGAAGTGCGACATCGCCATGGATCAGTTGGCATAGATTGCTTGCTTTTAAGGAGATTTTGTTTTTTGCCATGTTCGTAAAACAAATATCCAGCCATCACACCATGGTAATTGGCTTGCCGTGTTTGCGTAGAGCACAAATAATTCAAGTTTGCTTGACACAATGGTAATGCTGTTTTTTCGTTGCTGTCAAAGATCACATTGTCATGCACTGTAATAGCGTGACTTGATGTGCCATCGGAGGCTTTGAGAATTACAACTGCCAATGCCCCAGTCAAATTTGCGTGTAACAGATCAAACGTTGCTGCGTGTTTGATTTTGTGTGGCAGCAGCCAACCTGGCGTACTGGAAATTAACTTTGCCAGCTGTGCTAACACTGATGAATCATCCATAGTGCACGGTGCCGCTGCCTTGACCAGCATTGCCATTCCCTCCAAACCCACTGCCCACAATGCCGAGGCAAATCCAGAGAAAACACAAGTGGCCAAATGTCCTTGTGGGTAACGTATAGCAAGCTGCTTGCACCATTCCGTATGTACCGGAGCCTCTTCCAAACTTTCGCATTTTGCTTGACCTGGTGGGATGTGGATGAATCCATGTCCAGCTGATTGTCGCAAAATCGCAACATATTTTGCACCAAACATTGATTGGACCTCTGTCGGAGTCATTGATCCTTGCGTTTGATCTGAATATTTTACCAAAACACATTCAGGTACGTCCGACTGTGTGACAGGTTGCCATTTGCAATGTGTAATGACACGCACATCCAAAGATAAAGTCACAAGCTTTGGCACAGGAACAAAGTTGCTTCTTGACATTAACGACACTCGTCGCACATACTTAACAACACGCAAAGGAAAATGACGTTGCACAAAGCGTGCAGATAATTCCACCTCCTGTTGGTTAATCAGCGTGCGGCCATTATCATCTGACTTCCATTCTGCTCGTCCAATGAATAGTTTTTTAACCTTGTCGTAACGAAGATCAGGAATAACACTTGGCGTAGTTCGTAAATACTCCTTTTGCAATGCACGGTGTGCCTTGACATACTCAAGTCGTTCTGCGGCCACTTGGTTTCGGTTTTGCTTATGTTGGGCACGACGTTCTTCCGTCCATGTCTGCCACAGGCGGCGCGCAGTGGCATTGGCACGATTTTGCTTAGCTACCATAGTCCGCATTTCCGCCCATGACTTATAATTGAGCCGTTGCATGGCGTGAGCAATAACATGATTCATTTCATCTTTGCAATGTGGAATTTCCATGGCAATTGGTGATTGAGAACATGCGATCGAAGCACATGCGGGATTTCCAGACCTGCTGTTACAGCTTTCGGAGGCGCCCGCGGCTGGGGTGGGTGCTCCAGTTTGACACTCTCAAGACAAAGCAAACAGTACAGCTTCTTGCTGCGCCTTTGCATGCATATGTAATGCCCAAGCATCTCACAGCGACTACATGACTGGTCGCATCCACGTGCTACATCGTCCGGATCAAGCTTTGTTGAACCACCAGGCCGTCGACATTTGTTGGCTGCGCAACAGTCATGATTTGTCATTTTGCGCAACGTTTCTTGTCGCTGAAGTTCGCGTAGCTTTTGTGCATGATACTCCAGTTCTTCTGGGGTGAGTTTGATGGACTTGCTGGCCGGCAAGCGCGTCGCACCACGTCGACGCTTGCGTTGCATGCCAATGGCTCCTGTTATTGGTGCCAATTGACCCATGTTTACCGCTGGCACCTCCTCTGCAAAGTCCGTAGTTGCATCGTTGTTTGTGTCAACACTGCTCCCGCTATTGTTATTTGCATCATTACTGTTTTCTGAATGTTCATCGTCGTCATCACTCTTCTCGGCATCGCTGTTGTATTCAGCATTCTCTTCTTTCTTGCTGTCGTCATTGTCACTGACATTTGCATGTCCTCTGCTACCCTCACAGTCTTTGGCTTTGCTGTCATCGTCAAAACTATCATCTGCATCGCTGTTGTGTTTGTCGCTGTTCTCTGCTTCTTGGTCATACACGTCACTGCTTGCCGCATCTCGGTTGTTGTCGTCGTTACTGTCCTCTACATCGCTGTCGTCGATGATATCATCATCATTGTTTGTGCCATCGTTGTCGTTTGCTGCATTTCGGTTGCCTTCATCACTGTTCGCAGTATTGCTGTCGTCGTCGTTACTGCCTTCTGCATCGCTGTTGGCTTTGGCGCTGTTCTTTGTATCTTGATCATACGCGTCACTGTTCTCAGCATCCCTGTTGTTGTCATGCTTACCGTCCTCTGCATTGCTATCGTCGACGTTCTCATCATCATTATTGTTCTTGCCATCGTTGTTGACATCATTTTCACTCTCAACTGCATGTTGATGTTCCGCTGCATTTCTGTTGTCCTGAACACTGTTGCTGCTTTTGCTCCGCTTAGCTTTGTGTTGCTTGTTATCTTTGCTTTTTAGATCAGTTGTCCCTGACTGTTCAACCGCAATGATTGTGATTGCCGGTGGCTTTGCATCGTCATGTTCGGAAATAGTCTCTGCACTTTGGTTTCCACTGCTTAACGACAACAACATGTTTGCAGCGTTGTCCGCATTACTTTGTTGCAACTGTGATGTCCAGTTGCCAAAACCAGACTGATCGACAATGATTGTATTTTCTTTCATTGTGTTAACGAAGTTATTTGTTGCATGCGCAGGCGGCTTCAGATACTTGGTATAGTAAGGCTGTTGTCGAACACATTCTGTGCTGCGTCCTGAAAAAAACATCAGGCGATCACAGAGCGCAATGATTGATTGCACACATAAGGATTCCACATCCGACGCAATCGGTAGGTATGCAGTTGTACTGCTGGTTGTTTTGCGACTTGCCGGACTGCGACGCAGTTGTAAGCCTACCTTTTTGCTTAAAAATTGTCCCATGCCAAATGTCTTTGGTATTGGAAAACGCCACAAGCCATCTTTTGGCATAACGGGTTTAACATTGCCTTTGTGTTGCCATTCAAAACGCTGCGTGCCAACCATGACACACCAATCAACAACAAACAAAAGACACATCCATCCCGACTGAAATGCTGCGTTCACAACATCACACCGCAATGGATAATTAACCGGAAGTTGGATTTGCACGAATGAGTCATTACCATTAAACCACGAAGCTGCGTGCGAGGAAATCCCATTTCCAAATTTATGCGGGCTGGAAGCATACCAAGTTTGAAATGATTTCATGTCGTTGAAAGGCATATCAAGATTTGAGGAAGCCGTTGTGGTGCTTTGCAATGCTTTGGCCATGGTCATAATGAACAAAGTTGGATTGGATGGATGAATGGATGCAGCATCATATTCCGCACCCTCCGCACATGGATCAAAATATACAAAACCACACACAGGCGCACCGTGCTGTGGTTGTGTTTTAGACTGATAATGTGATGTGTTGAGCATCATCAGACATGTCCAGTTACCATCCACTTCTTGACAAACTGCACACACCGATGGACGGGCCAAAAATGCTGCCTGCTCGCGAATGTACGCCATGACAACAGCAGCGTGGCTTAAAAACTTATCTGTGTCCAATACTGCATGAAAGTGAGGTGCTGTGTTGTCGTCACGTTGCAAAGCAGCGGTAGTTTGTAAGTACTGTTGAAACAATGTTTGCATGCGGTGTGCATGCCGCAAAACAATTGGTGAAACAATAAACATGTGTTCCTGCCAGAGAGGCATTGTGGCATTGCGCATCATGCAGCTAAGCAGTAGCATCATAACGGCTGGCGTTAATGGACACTGTCCCCGCAATTGCAGGCGTTCACGCCACGACAATTGACATGGGTAATGCCAACAAACAGGTGCATCCTGCGATGATGCCAAACTGTCCTTGAAGCAGTCTTGATCCCACAACAAAAGCCCGTTTACACACCAATTGACTTGAGCATTAGTAATTGTATGTGATACCAAGGCACAGAAACATGCTTGGTCAATTTGGTTTGAAGGAATGAATGCTTTGACGCACCCTGGCGGCAACAAAGCATATGAGTTGGACAGCGCTGCTCCCTGGCGGAGTTTGCAATACGCCGGCAACTCCAACCACAACCATTCGGATGGTGCATTGACGTCAGCATCGACATCAGCAGCATCAGCATCAGCAGCGTTGTCGTTAGTGTCATTCATGACATGTGGCTTCATCCATGGGGTGCTATTGACAATTTCTGCGACGGACCGGGGCATGCCTCTGTTGGCAGTGGTAACTGTGCTTAGTTTGAATCCGCGATTTTCAAAGAAGCGGCGGGCTTCTGTGTGGCCTTCTGTATGCACCCGGACCATCATTGCACAAGTGACAACCTTTTGCAGGGGAGGAATGCAACATTTGCCGGCAAGGAGTAATAGCAATATGCCTAAACCACCAGCGCGGAACTCCTCGTCAACACCAACATACATGATCACAACGGTAGGATGGTGCAGAACAAACGATATGGCTGCCACAGCTTTGCGTGTTGTTGCTGTGTCATCTGGATATGCCACAACTAACGTGTGACACGTTGAAAGCAGTTTGGAACATACCAAGCTGTCGTCAGCACATTCGGCGGCAATGGAATGATACAATGCATGCACAGAAGAGATCAGTGAGGTTTCGATTGCATTGCTTGCTGGCACGTGCAGCACATGGTGCAATGGTGGAAATCTTTGCTTGGCAATGTGATAGACATCGCAACTGTGCAGCCAAGCCGGCAATGCATCGCTACAAGGATGCCAGATGCGCCACAGTTTATATGGCAATTTGGCTAAACCATCAGTGCAGTCGAAGAAGTTTGTCACTGTCTGGCGCAGTTCATCAGTAGTTGACATGTCTTCCAAGGGGTGGCTCTCAATAGACGCCGTCATGTCTTCAAGGGTAGGCACTCAATAAACGACTTCATAATTCTCTTTGGTTGAATTTGAGCAGTAGATTGATGAAAACCTGAGCTTAAAACCAAGTTTTACGTTTGTTCTCAGAGAATGCACTGCTGGCATTCAATTGCTATTGACCCCGAAACTGAGTACATGCATGTGCTAGCGTACGTCACTTCATTGAGCTACGACGCACTGGAGTATGACTCCATTGGTCTACTGTGCTACTGTGAGGTCTTGACACGCTCCACGAGTTTATTGTACATTCAGAGTCTCTATCCTTGTGGTAAAGTGCTTTCTTCTCCCAGTAGCACTACTTGTACTAGTAGAGCTCCCTCTCTCATGAACATGAACAAAACAACTGGTGGAAATGTCGTGTGCTGAGCTACTATTGCTTGTATTGACATTTCACCTACTTCAAGATGCTACAGTCGGATGTATTCAACAAAAACATGAATTCAACAAAAACTACGTGCCATCCATCTTCCATCTTGATCATGTTCACAAAGCACACAACAGTGCCGTTTGCCAGCATGCTGCGTACCTTGAGAGGCTGGGGTGTCACCGGTGTGTTAATTTTCCAGACTTTGCTTCACGGAACCCATGACCTTGCGGTACTTGCTTCTCGTCCACGAAGTCATAGCCTGTTGAGTGACCCCCGGTGCCTTGTTGTAGGAAGACCGTCATCGCGCCCGAGTCGCCGCAATTGAGGTCCTTCAAGTCCAAAGGAATGCCAGTAACGTTCTCGGTGACTAACGTAGAATTAACAACCGGGGGAAAGACTTCCAAAGCAATCAAGATGTCGTTCCTGTCGTGGAGAAGAATGATCAAAACACACGCCAACAAACTCGTCGTTGCCAACATTGTTGCCATGCCAGCATGCTTGGGGCTGCGCTTTCGATGAACTTCTCATCCACAAAGTGATCGCCTGCTATTTACAAAACAGCCAAATCCGAGGATGATGGTGACGTTTGGGTTCTCATCATCAGGCGGGCCTTGGATACTAGAAGGGATTTAATAAGGAAATCTACGAAACACCATTAGATGAATACCTCAAGAAAAAAACGAACAAACACTACAACATGTCCCCACTTACCATCAGTTCAAGAAGTGTAGGTTCGAACATTTGTTCTCGAAACTTCTAACGACAAGACAGCACAATACCTCAAACCCATCCAGACTGGTTGTTGAAGCAGTTAACGATCATCTGGTGTGTTGATTCGACTGCCGCAAGGAGTCAGTAAGAATGAGACTTGAGGTATTGAACAGCATCGTCGTTTGAGGATTGAGATGCGTATGTGTAGAAGCTGCGATTTGTGTAATTGTGTACGAAATTACACATCCAGAATAGACTACACCCCTACAATTTCTACGTAAGATTCAGCGTAACTTTTGAACCTGTACAACTCCTACAATTTGCTCGTTGAATGATTTCGATCGTCACTGGAAAACCTTCTTCAAGTTTGCATGTGATCAACCTTCTTCGTGCGAAGAATCTTTGCAAAAGCCTTCTTCGCTGGAAGCATGTTCGAAATTTTTGTCTCAAGGTAAATTTTTGGTTTGTAGCTGGCTGGCTCGAGAGGATTCTGTAAGGAACACGACCCAAATGACGTTATGACTTAACGATGATAAAACCGTTACATATCGCCAATAAAACCCGAAAACCGACCTCTCACTAGGGTTAAGAAAGATTACCCCATGTCCCTGGTACAGTATCTGGTATCTCCCGGTACAAGTAATATCATATTCGCAACCGAATCCTATCAATCCGCGTCCTGTTCCAATCGTAAGGTATTGTACTGTGTACTAGGATAGCGTAGGATACTGGATAAGTCCAGCCGGTGAGACAGTAGCTAATACCTGCTACTACTAGAATACTGTTGTCCGTAAAAATATGAATAACGAAACGATCAGATAGACGTCGTCAGATTCGAGTCATACACGTACTCTGAACTCTGAATTGAAGAATTGAAGTACAGGACCTGGGTAATCGGAGTCAGGGGAGCGCAACAATGTATATTGTATGTACAATATATTGCAATATATTGTTACCAATATATTGTATTGGTCCCCGGAGCAATAACAATAAGTTGTATTGGTTCGTCTGACAATAACAATATATTGTATTCGCGTTTCCAACAATAGCAATATATTGTATTGGTAAGTCCAAGAATAACAATATATTGTATTGGTAGGCCTAACAATAACCAATATATTGTACAATATATTGTATATGTACAGTAAGACAGTAGTATTATGATCTACTACTGCTGAGTAGCGTACCAGGTACCAGCGTGACGTACGTTGTATGAAGTGCGAGTACTGCGAGTATAAACAATATATTGCAATATATTGTTATCAATATATTGTATTGGTCTGTCGGACAATAACAATATATATTGTATTGGTCTGTCGGACAATAACAATATATTGTATTGGACTGTCGGACAATAACAATATATATTGTATTGGTTGGTCCAACAGTAACAATATATTTTATTTGTAAAATCAAAACCAACAATACAGCAATAACAATATTATTGTGCGCATCCCTGATCGGAGTACGTCCGATGCAACAATACCGGAGAACACAACCCAGATCTTAAGAAAACAAGCAAAATTATGACATCAAGACAGGCAGAGTAGCTACAACATGGCACACCACACACCACAGCATAATGGCATTGTAGAAAGAAGGATGTTCAGCACAAGAGAATCCAACAGGGCCCATTTTGTCCATCCATCTGAAGATTTTGATGGGTACTACTTTGATGGCATTGAGGTAGTGGCATTGAATGGCAAGAAACATGCCATGACCATACTTTGTTGGTCCTATCTATTCAAAGGATGTTTTCTTGAATTCAAATGTCAGAGAAGGCTGGTCACATTTGCGCAACAACCTAGCCATAGTCTCCTTGTCTGCCTTCCACAACCATCAGCTCCTTGCCTCGGATTAGTTTCTCACTCGGGTCGACACCAAACTGGTGTTCCAATCGGCCCAAATAAGGGCAAGAATCTCATTTGGAGCCAACGCCTGCCGCAACGATACTATCGCGTCCAGCAGCTTCACTAATGGGGGCAATTGCCCTCCTTTGACCTCCCCGAGGAATCCAAAGCCTTGTCCTGGATTGACCATGGCTATGCCACTCCCAACTCTGGGCATCCTCAACACGACCATCACTGTCAACTCCCCTCCCTCAGGTATCACTACCTTTAGAAACGTCTCCAACGCTTGAGCCGGAAAAATCTTTGGCCAACTCCTTGACGATGCTAGAGGCCCGCATTGACCTCAGTGGTATTGACGTTTGCGTACTTCACATTCATCGGTGCTAAAGAATGCAGAGCGCCTTGTCAGAGGATGCTAGGGTCGTATACTTGAAAAGCCACACTGAAAGGGTGTCTGGGTCAGCGGTGTACGGACGCTAAAGCGCACCAACTGGTGGCGCTATGACTACGTCGGCTAATGCCGGATAGGCAGCCATCTTACTGTACCTGCTGTTCCCTATTCTCAGTCAAAAACTTGATAATTATGAAGTACATAAAGGAGGGAATTCCTCTGCTCCAATCAGCTAAAACAGCTGGAGAATTTGGCAATCTGTCTAGTAAATGATTGGAAATTTTACGATCAACCACTGTTGACGCACTTCAAATGAATGCATCCCACGCAGCACGTAATCGGTAGCGAGGGTGCGCCCGTTTGTTGACTGTGGCACACACCATGCATGTATTTTCATAAAATGCATATCAGTTCAGGATGTTGTAATAATTTTGAAATTCCCTTCTAAATTGGCTTCCACATGGAGCTAACTTTTCTACGCCACCGCTCCTAAGTAGCGTGTCGTTTGATGACGAAAAATAGGGATCCGATGAACTGTCACCTATTCTTCGTCGTCCTACCACAGCATGCTACTACTTAATAACCTTGTTGTAGGATGTTTGCCTACAAGTGGCTGGAAGCTGTTCAGGAGGATGGGCGCCTGCCCTCAATTCTAATTTGAATTCATACACATGATATTCAATTACATCAACGTCATTTAAAGCCCAAGTACTAGTAACGACTGGATTCTGTTGGATATCATCTTGTTGGTAGAACCAGAAATTCTTATCATGCATAGTATCACCCAAAGGTGTTGAAAGTAGAGTATGCTGTCCCAACACATCTTATTGTTGGATATAAGAAGGACAGCATCCTTGTAAGTGTTGGGTGTGCAAAGACTTATCATGATGGTGTGGGGAGAAGTATCCATTTTTCTTGATGTGGATACTATGTGATTCCAAGAAGTCAGGTTCAGCACATTAGGGGTTTTGGAGTAGGGCCTGCAACAATGATGATGACTTCACCACACTAGAAGACACACCTGAGCAGAGTCCAATTGATGAGCTCCTTCCTTCGTTTCAAACTAAGGGTCTTGTCCATTGTGTACTTTACCATCATGTTATACAACAAAGCAGGGATGTCACAAGAGAGGGGGAGTTTCCTTCATACACGATAGATCATGTTGATATGCATCCCAGCACAGCCAGGAAAGTGGTATGCTCGGATTCCCTTGGTGATGATGGTGATAAAAACATCCATCATTAGGGTCCATATAATCCAGATTTCAAAAGTACAAAACCCGGAACTTAAACCCGGAAACAATGTACTTTTGTTTCCAGGTTTTGTACTTTCAAAAGTACAAAAAGACAATAACATTTTCAATAACACTTTTGATGTTTTGTACTTTTTGCGAGATTTGGGGTGTGTTGTCTTAAAACTTTTGTCGGGACTTACTTGCTTCTACGTACAGCACTATGCAGTATATCAGCACCCGTTGACGCAGTCGTAGCAGTACAACAACGAAACACATCGCATCATCATGTTGTTGGAAAAGAAATGGTGTGCCAATGCAGAAGTGTACATCTGAAAAGCTGCGAGTGCCACTACATTGAGACAATGCTATTCATATACAACACAACTCTATAGTGGCGCGAACCACCGAGGCAATTATAGATTCTACTACAAATTTGACGACGAGCGACGACGCCTATTTGCTAGTAGTATGATTGTATGAGTGCCCGTTCCGTATTTGTCGGATTGTGACAATTAGCTACTATGGTGCGGTTCTTTCCCTTGTTTCAGGGGACCGTTGCACAGTGAAGATCCAAGAGGAGGGTATGATTGGTTTGCACAATCTCCCGGTGATGTGATGAGCAGGAAGTCATGAGTGGCAAGGTTGATCTTGTTCGCACCTCACACTTTTGAGGGGCGCATATTCAGCTAGTTAACATATGAACCCCAAAACGTGTACCGCAACGAAATTGCTGCATAATGAAGAATTTTCTTTTTGCCCTTCTGGGTGAGACCCATTGTACTTCGAAAGCACAAAGTACAAAGTACAAAAAGTACAAATTTCATCCGGATAATACATGCACCCTCAACCACCAACGTCTGTGAAGGGGGTGCTTCACGAAAGTGAGGATTTGACATGCAGCTATTTGCAAGGACACACCAACACAATATGAAAAGAAAACACATGTAAGGAGAGTCAAAGATAGTAATGAGTGCGATTGTAAATATGGTCAAAGATAACGAGTGATATTGCAAATACTATGGAAAACATATCAAGTGTTTATGCAATTATAAAATTCTAAACATAAGTTTTTGCAAATGATGAAGGCAAAAGATAACAAGGAAGTGTTATCGCAAATATGGTCAAAGATAACAAGTGTTTCTGCAAATACGGTTAAAGATAAGAAGTGTTTTTGGTAAAACTAAATTCAATTTGGACCATCTTTTTATTTTCAGGTGCTCAAGGATTTGCATTGAGGGGCTTGATGGCCGCTGAAATTTTCTGTTTGTCTGAATTGAAGGTTCTAAAGAGACTGTTTCAGAAGTTCTGTCAATTTTTCTGGCCCTCCCACCATCCAGAACATCAGGCATGGGGATTGAGGTGCAGTGACACAATGCTCTGCCATCCCAACAAACTACAACCACCCCATGGCTGAGGCAAAGTGCAATACCCAAAAATTGCACTCCATCAGGACACTTACCATGTACATTGGGCATCACAATATACCAAGTGGCTGGAGCCCATCATGGATGGATCTTCTATAGTCTACATATACAATGGGATGATCTCCCAAATTGACACTTAAGTCAATGGTGTAGCCAACTCCTTTACCATTAGTTCCATCCGTTGGCATCTTTTGCTAGTGGCTCCATTCCTGAGTCTGCCTCCATGCTCAGGATCATGCTTAGGACATCCAGGAAACATAAATGCCCAATTTCAAGCTGCACAACAACCTTACTTTAAAGTGTTTCATTGGAAACACAGTCATTGATGACAAACAGGATGGTCCTGAGGCTGCCATTACTGAGATGCACTCTAGTATCTCTTGCACAATAGAAAATCCCAGGGTTAGGAATGAATGCAAGGCAAGTCCTAAACAGGTAGTTGATAGGGCTGTCACATTTGCCTGAGTCATAGCACTTCATTGGGGAAACGATGCCAGGATTGACAAAATTGCTTTCGCCGGAAACTGTTGCAAATGTGCGAGAACACACTTCACCGCCACTATAATTGCATGCACAGCAACCACTTCCTGATGTGTGACAGGAAGTGGTTATCACAGCATTGCACACAGGTGCAACCCAAACAAAAACTCCATGATTGCAAGTGCAACAACCACCACCTCAAGGCAAGTCCTAAACAGGTAGTTGATAGGGCTGTCACATTTGCCTGAGTCACAACACTTCATTGGGGAAACACTGCCAGGATTGACAAAATTGCTTTCGCCGGAAACTGTTGCAAATGTGCGAGGACACACTTCAGCACTATAATTGCATGCACAGCAACCACTTCCTGATGTGTGACAGGAAGTGGCTATCACAGCATTGCACACAGGTGTAACACAAACAAAAACTCCATGATTGCAAGTGCAACAACCAGCCACCACCTCGTGATGTATGACAGGAAGTGGCTATCGCAGCATTGCTACTAGTAGTGGTTGTTCATCAAGGAAGATTGTCAGCTTGTCCTTGGCAACAACATTGATGGTGATGCAATGACACCAATGAGGTGATACTAGTCAAAACACAATGATCCGCAAAAACAGCAACATTAATGAATTGTGGCCAAAATGTGCATTTAAGTGTACCTGCAGCCACCTTGAGTACATACAAGATTTTCAAGCTAACATGACACCATCCAATGACATATACTGGTCTGAAAAATGTGTCAGTGCATCTTTCTCCAATCGACAGGATTTGGTACTGTGTTACTTGTCATAGCGCATACAGTCGTACACATCTGGTTCTTCTGTGCTACTGGCCATGTGTATGGGTACGTGCTTTCATTCCATACAAACTCTTGAGTTCACTTGGTACTACTTGGAGTACTCCCAGTACTGGTATCCACTGTACTACTCAAGTACTCTACTAGAGATGCATAGTCTAATTGGAGCACTATATTGTGCTCCTCACAACTTCTTCTAATAAAGCCATTACAGCCTCAACTGCATTCTTGCCGGTCACAGAGATTGTAAGGGTGAAGAGGCAACCGGCTATTGACGACAAGAACAATGCTCACACCACTAACAACACAAATGGTAACATCGTACAACAACAGGTCATCATCGTTTGTTGAGTGTCCCTGATCGTTTCATCGTGATTCACCCGTTTGGGATTGGAGCTGCTGATTGGTGTTGATCTATCGGCTGCCACCACATGCATTGACGTTTGTGAGCCACACGTTTCATCCCTCCTACCCCTGAGCGTGAGCGCTCGTAGTTAGGGAGGGTCTCACAAAATGTATGTGCTTGGCTGGCTTCCAATGCTGGTTTGAACCAAACACGTGAGAAACATATCTCCTGATCATCAAGATTGCTGTGAGGTCCTCATGTTGACGATCATATACACACTTGCTCTACCGTTGTACAATATGCCTCATCACCTTCTCTATTTGTACTGATGGAGCTTGGATCATCCATGCATCCTCTGCTACTCCTCCTTTCTTTTTCGAGCAAAACAAAGTACTGGCTGAAGGCATTGCGTGGTCAGAGACCCTTGCAAACAAAGGGCATTGATTGCCAAATGGTATTTCAATCCATTAGCTATCAAGGACCTGTGACATGTGAGTAGAGAAAGATTTTACTAATGGCAAATCACGTGTCAAGCAAACTCAGATTGATTTTGCAATCAAAATGGTGAAGTTTGAGGACCATTTTCTCAATAATGATGTACCAGTTTGACTGCATCATGAGTGGTGTACTCTGTTGAAGGCCTCCCTGCCTTCTTTTGTCTCCCCGTGTCAATAAGATTCGGGTATGCCTTCCTTTTTGTTGGCATACTAATAGAATGAGCAATTGTTGTCGGTTTTTTGACCTACGGTCACAGGGTTTTATGACATCTGCTGTTCGATGTGACTCTTGAGCCGCGCCAGCTTTTCAAAAAGAACCTTCAGTACCCCCTATTCATACGGAAATAGAGCATGGAAAAGATCTCAAAGGGTGCAAATGACGAGTACGTCAATAATGGATCATTCTAAGAGTGTCTAGCTAGTACTACCTGGCACCTGACAACAATTGCGTCCATCTCTTGTAGGGTCTACATGGTTCAAACCAGTACTCCGGAGTACCCCTTAAAGATCACTCTACCTGGTAGTAGTGCGAGACTTCGGTCCTAGGTGCCGTCGATCTTTCTCGTCCTGTGGTATTCCAGAGCAACTGTTTGTAGATGCCTAAGTATATATGTATGTATCCATGCAAAACGGCCCATGTCCTTCATTGTCCCACGACAATCCCGAGAATCCATTTGGCTTCGTAGCCACATTTGTGTCATATCCTACCTGCACGTCGAGGGCGGGTATGCACTGTATGCGCAAATATTAGACTCAATCCACTTTGCATACTTTGAGACTCTCGTGTACCCATTGGGATAACGCCCACAGGCAGCAGCAGCACCGAAAGATGTGACACCCACCAGCACATCGGTGCTTGCGCTTGTGCCGCGAATAAACAGCGGACCCCCGGAATCTCCTTGGCAGGTACCCCGGCTACCTCCAGCACAAATTTGATTTGCGTTTTTGAAATTTGCGTCAACATACAAACTCGAGCAATCGCTTGCACGACGTGTATTCATCGACACCTGCATGAGGTAATATGCTGCTTCCTCGGGGGGTCTCTGAAGAAGCCCAAGCCCAACGGCGCTCACGGGCTTCCCGACCGCAGGGGAATACGCGTTCTTGTTTATCTTTGCCAGCGTCACTCCCGTGACGGGTTCGTCAAGAAATATTAGCGCAATGTCATTGCTTAACGTTGTAGCGTCGTACAAGGGATGTACAACGAATTCACTTGCCGACCTATAGTATTCGTAAGGCGAGTCAAAAAAGCCTGTAGAGTTGACCCACGTTTCGATGCTCCAGATCGAATCCCAAGAATACTCTGGGGTCAGACAATGGGCTGCAGTCAACACAACATCAGTTGCAATTAACGTCCCCCCCACAGTTAGCGCTGTACATGTACGTTGAGATCAGCAGCTGTGTGAAGTACGGATGCCTCTTTGGATCTGCCTTGAAACCTCCGACAATTCTGGATCCCAAGTCTCGCATCTTGGTTGGTACGAAGGATTCAGCTTCTTCCATATCCGAGGCAACAACGTGGCCTAATGCCTGGAGAGCAAGGCACAACAATGGAAGAAAGAGACGTCCTGTCATGGTTTGATTGTCGTCGCAAGATGTGATCTTAAGAACTTGTGAGCACTCTTCGAAGGCGGTGATGCATTATCCGGAATGATTACCATTCGTGGACGAAAAATCCTGTATAAAAATCCGCTTTCGTTTCGAATCGTGTACGTACCATTCAACGCTATCGGAGTACAAGTTCAAGTACAGCTGCATAATACGAGAGGAATCTGGCGAATATGTCATACTACTATGTAGTGTAGTTCTCCAGTACGAGGCCCATATGTGCTCTTGTCGCTACGATATTGCGCTGTACATATCTGTAGACGAACAACGATTCGTGCATATGCGACGTGCGTTTTGACCACGACATTAGGACATGAGAAGGACCCGCTACAGTACCCGCTACTCGTACCGCCTACTACTACCGGTAGTAGGGTGAGTAAAGAAATCGGACCGAAGTTCACAAGAAGCAAAAGAATCGTAGAGAAATAAGAGAAAGCTTAACGTCTAGATATTTCGATCTATTTAGAATCTATATCGAAGATAAAAGTATATACTTTTTGTATACATTCATCTTCATTTGTCCTTCAGCCCCATGGACGTCATCAGCTTTGTTCGTTCACCAATCAGAGTGCTAGTTGAAAGGGGTGTTCGCAAGTGCGCGCTGGCACGGTTGCCAAATTTTGGTTACACCACATCCGATGATCACATGTGATGAATTGATGAATACCAGGTACCACAACAGTTGAAACATGTGTTGTGCCTCCAGTGGGTTGTGCTAGCTAGTAGTACTCCGCGCACGAGGTACAAGTACGATACCCATGTACAACACGAAAGTTCCATCCAAAATCGAGCATCCCCATTTTTCTTGGAGACAAACCTACAACGGTTTAATACTGAAAGTCTACGAGTTGCTGTTAGCGTTGGTACTACTGGTACATAGGACATCCCCGCGAGTATAAAATTCGAACAACGATAGTTCGGAATTCATCGTAGATTCTACGTGCATCCCAGTACTCTGAGTGCTCCAGCGGCACAGTCGAGATTTTATACTGCACACTACAATACTGAAGTGCTCCGCGTACTCGATTCCACTACTACAGTGGCGGTATCACGATACCGGTACGCCGGTGAGCTTTCTTTGTCATGAGGCCCTTCTCAAACAATGCTTTGAAAGTCAATCAAAAACAGACATGTTCACTCCTATTGTCTCTACTACTGACTACAATTGGTACATGTGCTAAAGACACAGATTGAGAGTAAAAAGAAGGAGAACTACAGAGATATTACAAGCAGATTGTCTGCAGTGGAGGGTCCATTGTCCAAGTTTGAATTGTGGAATTTTGTGATGATATTGTGCATTTGGCGTTCCAAATGCATTCAGGTACATCGTCTACCGTTTCTACTTACCTGCGTAGGTGTATACCAGACCTTCCGTTGGTTTCAACTTCGGATTTGGGCGCGGCTAAAACGAACAAATGATTCAAAAGCACCAACGTAGAAGTCAAAGTACCCCAAGTATGACATATTTGGACTAATCGATGCACATGGAATGAGATTTTAAGTGAACCGAGGGGTTCGTATCGATGACGTTCACATGACGTTATAATCATCTGTTCGGGAAGGGTTACTTTTATCTTCGATGTAGATTCTAAATAGATCGAAATATCTAGACGTTAAGCTTTATCGAGAAATAAGTGTGTTTGAAACTTCTTGGTTGATTCGGGGAAGTTTAATAGAGAGATAGAGAGTCAATGCAACGGTGTTGTAACGACAACACTTGAGGCGAAGAATCTGGGATTTTCACCACTCCTACATCAACAAACCAAGGACATCAATGGTATTGCCAAGTGGTTGACGATTCTCTCAAGACGCCTGCAAGTGAAGACCGTTGGCGCTCTTTCTAACATCGTTCCTGCCACTGTTTGCTCTCTCAGTTGCTCACTCTGAACTTTGTTTAATGCTGATAGTGGACAAGAAGGACTGACAAGAACTTCGTTATGGAGCAGGCTACAACACGACGGAATTCGAATCGACTTCTGCGCGTGAGAAATGGTGTTCTGTTTGTTGCGATATGATTTGCAGTTTGGAATTGTTGTCAGTTCGGTACACACAAAGAAAGACGCACCCTTGTCATTGGCTGAACATGCTAATGCCAGCAAAATGATGCTATAACATAACCCTTCACGATGAGAATTCACACCAACGAGCGTCGATCGAACCGAACCGCGCCGTCGCCATTATCGGTGTACTACACACTCAACGTGATTCATCCAATGTGATTATCGTGATGTATGGAACAATGTCAAAACGTGAAGTCCGACGTGATGAACTGAACAACGCCAACCAAGGTTTCGTCACAGAAAAGGCATGAGCATTGAATTGCTGAAAGGCAAAATACAATCCCCCAGCATGCACGGAATACAATGTTCATGCTATTGTGAGGATTAAGTCACAACTTATTTGGAGTATGCCTTTGCTGTTCATCGCCTGAGGATGACAGCGCTTCACCCAATCTGTCTTGCGCATTCTCGATTTTGCGCATGCTTATTTTGCTCGTATTGAAATCAATCCACCGTGCATACCTAGATAATCTCGCAAACACACCGGGTCCAAGCCAAAAACGTTTGCCAGAACTGAAGAAGGTGATTCCCATCTGAACATCTTGCTGTGCACTCGCCCCATGACAAGAAAGTAGCGCACCTCCGGAATCGCCTCGCCACGACAGGTACCTCCCTCGTTGCTGGCACAACATTTGGTTTTCGTTTTTGAAACTGCACATCTCTACGCATTATTGAGCTGTGACTGTGCGTTTGGATGCCTGCATGAGTTCAGTCACCTCTACGGTCACGGGATGTGACTGAAGATGCCCCAGCCCAGTTGCGCTTAGACACTGACCACAGTCATGGGGACAGACGCGTTCCGGGAAAACTTGATCAGCGGAACTCCCACAACAGGTCGGTTCAGAAATAGTAGCGCAATATCATGAATAATAGAATCTGCGTTATACCTCATATGAACAAGAGATCAACTTGTGGTCCGGGCGTACTTGTTTGGTGTACCTTCAATACTCGTGGCATTGAACGAAACTTCAACAAAACTTGAATCTGTAGCATCATCTGAAACCACAAATTGAGCTGTTGCCAAGACAACATCCATGGCAATCAAAGTGTCCTCCCCGCAGATGTACTCCGTTGTCGAGAGAGACGCATCAACAGCAGTTTTCTTGGCATACGTCTGGGCCATGTAGTACATCGCTGAGGATCTGCTCTCGTACCTCTGTCGATTCGAGACTTCAACAAGTTTTGCAACATTGCTGATTCAGTAACCACAGACTTGCAGTATTCCTTAAAGCATTAGCCGATGCAACATGTTCTGCTGCAAATACGACGACAATCGACAACGCGAGAACCCACCTTCCCGTAATAGCACAAGTATGACGAAGTGGACAGAGGGGGTGGGAGGGGGGATGATGATTCCACTGATGTGGAGTACTACCGGTATTTGTAGTTCGCATTTTCTTTACACTGTATTGGCATGAAAAGCGCACTGGAGTACCATTGTTTACGTGTATTGTGTGGTACCAGCACTCAGAGACTCAGAGTACAGAGGACAGAACGTCGTAGAGAAGTATATGACATATACTGGCGGGATGCGTGTACAGCGTAGAAGTACAAGTACAAGTACTTGTATTCATACCTTTCCCTCCTCATCACCTCGTCGCCGTCCTTTCGTCGTTCGAGCAACGGAGCACTGGTTGTGCCGCTACCGGGAGGTCACGATTTACGATTGGATTGCAAACGAGTGTTTTGCACCTGTACGGTGAGTCGCGGAGTTGGAAGTATGAATACTGGACGCTACCCTACTGTAAAGGGTAGTATCTAGTCGTGTGGGTCGATCGCCCCTTAGTGAGCGATGCGGCAGCACGTTAAATTGAGGTTTAGTTTTTTTTTATGTGACTATACTGCAGATTTATATCCTCGTTTCACGACCAAAAATTTAGGGGCAAAGGACATTCGTTTGGCCTTCGAATGTCCTCAAGAAGTACGGAGTAATTTTTTGACGTACATCCAGGTTGCACTTGCACGAGGTTCCAAAAGGTATCCATAATCCATAGATAGGTTAGTTTTCAAGTCTTATGCTGGTCCTAATATTACAGTACTACAGTACCCTGTACTCGGTGTTGAAGGTTGGAGGACTCCAGACATTCAATCGCAATCACACTCGTTTATCAATGCGAGCTTTGTAATCAACTACCGGTAGTATGAGAAGACTCTGGCACTCGTACATCATAAAGTATGATACTCGATTATTCGTATGTTCTTATATGACCTTTCGACGTGACTTTAACGGAGAAAGGATATACTTTGTACTGTTTAAGGTATTCATACGAAGTACTGGAGTACGATTAAGAAGTATCATGTTATTACGACATATATGTCATACGGAGTCTACTTGTTGACAAAAGTCCCTTTCACACAGGAGGAATACTCTACTAGCACCCCCGGTACTAGTACCAGCCGCACGGATGCAATTACATCGATCCGTCACAGGATGACGGCTGCCGGTTGCGTCCGTGAAGTCTGATGGTGCGGTTGTCGCAATGGATGGCTCGCAGATTATGTAGGATTCCAATCGCAGTGACATGTTTTATAATGTAGAACGTGAAACTCCGAGGTTTCGGCCACTTTTATGGATAAATAGGCATGCAGGCATACTAATGTTCGGATGACCTTGCGTCACGTGCCAACGAAACCTGTATTCTTAATCACCAAACCGTTATACTCGCCGACAGAATACTCTGTACAAGCACGTGATCGCAGTACTACCCACCTACTCTATCTAACAATAGCGGTTATCTTGTCAACACGTCTGCAATTCAGCCTAAGTGAAATGCCCTACGTTGGTTCGTGTTGTGATCGTCATCCGGACGACTCGAGCACCGTACAGGCGATGAAAAATTGGAATCAAAATAAGCACACTGGTGCCATAATCGTGACGAGTCTCAGAAAGTTTCGCAAATTGAAAAACCTACCCACCCCGCAAACTAAACATGGGACAAAGAAACGCTTCGAAAGCAACGATCAACACGACGAGTCGCTTATTGGCACGCACATTGCATATCTGCTCGGTTGTCTCCGGACGTTCACCTCGAGGCAAACACTCCCCAACTTCTACGCTTCGAACCAGAGGAGTTCGATTCAACCCCAAAATTGTAGTACATGTGATCCCACCTGTCGACCAAATGACGAAGAGCAAGATGTTCTACTCAAGAAAAGAGATTGCAGGATTCGAGTCCCGCCAAAAGATGGAAGAAGTTATCAGCATGTTCGCATTGAAACGACTTGGATTGCCTTCCTCCAGCGAGCAGCTGCCATCAGATGTCGACGCGAAAATAAAGCATCGCAGAGGAAAGCGTTCCAGATTATCATCAGAAAAGACCGATTGCACGATGTCAGCAGAGCAATCGGTACTGACTTGCAGTCGGTTGGAAATCTGAAGGTGCCTTGCAGTTCACAAGTTTTACAATCCACAATATTTCGATGCATGTCTACAATCCACAATTTCGAGAGAAGACGCGTCTAGCAAAGAAGAACCGCTTCTACGGTTCACTATCGAATAGTCTACTTCAGACGAGAACTCTGCATGCTAATGCAACCTTCTACAAGGAG
The DNA here is from genome assembly GCA_022925895.1 of Fragilaria crotonensis. NCBI lineage: Eukaryota > Bacillariophyta > Fragilariophyceae > Fragilariales > Fragilariaceae > Fragilaria > Fragilaria crotonensis. The sequence continues at coordinate 92,729 of JAKSYS010000037.1, forward strand.
ATCGTTAATTATAGCGACGACAAAGTCTTTCAAAACCTAAATATCCTATTTAGCATGGATCTTCATTTTTGATCGGCTTGAGGATGTTCGACTCCGAGTTCGACGTATTTGAAAAAACCTTCGTTTTAACGATAAATTTTGTTTATCGGGACTCTAGGACGTTTTGCGGGTTTCATTGACGTGGCCGGCGCGGGTGCAGCTGCCTGATTCTTGTTTGTCACGTAGGTCTTTACAGGAATCATCGCCATTGGGTGAGGTCTTTTTTTGTAGTATGGGATAGGTTAGACTTCTTGAAAAGTGGCGACGACCAATCATGATGTCACACCTCGATTCGACATGACTTACTGCCTGGGACATGCGGAAACGGACCTCGGGCTGCAATTTTGTAGCAGACGTTGAACCTTGAACATACCCTACTACCGATAGTAGCTGTTTATCCTATCCATACCGGTAGTAGAGCTACGGTAGCAGATACCAGTACAGCTGGTTTTTCGTTGAAGCGTCCGAACGTAGGTTGTGTACAATTCGTACCATGCACGCATATTATTTCCATATCCTTTATCAAGTTTTAGTAGCAGCTGTCTCCTGCGACCATAAAAATCCATCTCTGTCGACATGATGATCACACCTCGTCCTCCTCGTTTCTTGTCTTTGCTTCTTTGAGTGCACTGTTGACGAAGCCACGATCGAAGTCCAATGCACACCTGTGAGACTTGAACAATTTCATCAGGCGTTGGATTTCGGAGTACAGAAGTCCTTGATCTTCTGTTATACTTGTGGCGATGAAGTTGTGGGTACGACCTTGCTGCCTCATTCTCTGCTGACTCTCAAAAAGATGATGGTAAGTACAAATATATGCGCGTGCTCTCGAAGCAAACTTTCCCATCCTTTCTTTGGTCAACTCCTTGATTGAACACGTTGAATCTCTCACAAGTTGTTTGAAATTCTCTCGTCCCCTCTTTTGAGATACAGGAACCCGTCGGTAGAAAGCCTTTGCGTGACCCCAGCAAAATTCAATGCCTTCCCTGCTAATTCGGCATGGAACTTTGGTGTTAGAAGTACCGTGATGCCCAGCTGAGATCCAAGGTACTGAAGTGCCGTTTCCTCATCCTTGAAATCAGCACACTCTGCGATGAGATGGCGTAGGGAATACCGTAAGTCAATCTTCCTGAAATTGTGTCTTTCTTTCCGTCGACAGTGTATTTATCTAACTCACTTGGATCAATCAGTCCTCTTTCCCACAGAACTTGTAGCATGCCTTTAGATTTTCCTTCCCATCCAGATAGGATTTTGTCGACTTCTTTGTGAGTTTCGATTGAATTGTTTCTTGCCAATTCCTGAAGTTCGGCTTTAGTGTACCCGCGTTTTTGTTGGAGCGTCACACCCTTTCGTTGAGCTCTTCAAGAAGGGTCTTCTTTGTTTTTTCAATTGGCTTGCTTCTTTTCCCCATTATTCGATCATGACGTTGTAAGTCACGTTGCTCTGGTGTCAAATACCATGGGCCACAGTCGTCAGTATTGAATACCATTGACTGTGTCTCCGATGCCCAGGGTTGGTGAGTGTGTGCCCAGATAACCCTCTTGTGACATTATGACTGTGTCTCTCATCTGCTGTTTTGATCCTCCAAAGTTCTTTTGCATGTTGATCGCACTGAGTGCACCATCACGTTTGCGAGCGTGTCCCTGAGAATGATCGAACAAAAATACAAAATCGAAGCTTGGATATAGGATTCGTAGGCAATCAACCACATCCTCAAGCTGAAGACTCATGTGGATGATTCCAATAACCCTGATTATTGATTCCGATGAACAAGTATTTTACGAAGGGGATTCCAACAAAATCGGCTTCCTCGTTGTTCCCAAGATTTCCATCGCAGCTGTTGTATCGAGGTAATTTCCACCGCCGAGAGCTGCTGTTTGCCTTGCCATATTCACTCTTTGTAACTCATCCTCTGTCATCTGCCTGCCAAAGCCGAATTCGCGTGACACGAACGCAGAAAGCATATACCCATCGCCCTCCGACTTGGGCAGAAGTGGCACTTGTCCTTTGGCCCAACCCATTGTTTGGAGGACAGTAGATACTGCGCGAAGACAGACTCATCTTGACCAATAATCATCAAGGGCCTGACTGATGATGACACTCGTATGCTTGTTTTTGCTTCAACATCTCGCGCTGCCTCTTCTCCCCTTTTGATTCTTGATATGCAATTCTTCCAATAGTCAACGTGAAACTCAACCCGAGTCTCATCAGATATAATATCATAGTAATGATGTCCGAAATCTGTGTCTAAGGTCTTGATCGTAGCAGCTTCACTGAGTGGAAGCTGAATCCAACGCCGACAACGTGGCTCAAGCACGGTAAGGTAGTTCTTGCAGAATGCATTTCGATGTGCGACAACATCTTCACGTTCATGGCCATCGACGTAGAAGCTCTTCCTTCTCGTATCATACTTGAATCCGAGTAATCGCATCCAGCGCCATGCTGTTGTGAAGCTCATGTTTTTAAGTCTATGTGCGCGAAGGAATAGCGCAATATCATCCTCATCTTGATCGACATCGACAGGATTGCTAGTAGGATTAATGGCTGTAGTACTTGTACTCAATGTTGACGTTTCTGCAGTATCTTCGTCTACTACCGATTCACGTTTCCACAACGCAGCCAGCCTTGGGATTACAGACGAATGAACGAATTGATAGACTGCTTCAATTGAAAGATGTGACAAGTTCTCGACGCCAAATGCAACAATCTGCTCCTTTGCGCATGGAAACACTTCGAGAACTCGAGGAAGAGGTCGTTTCCCACACTGAACAGACAAGTTTGGGTTTGGGAAGCATTCAAAATTACGGAACACAATGTTCCAATTTGCGATGGTTTTATAGAAGGTTGCTTGCGTCATACCAACAGTGTTCAATACCTTACAAGATTCAGTGCAACAGTCTTGCCACGTCCATTCATTCATTTTTGCAAGAGCCAATCGGTACGCATAACAAAGAAACGTCGCCCTTTGCCTGACAGCGCATATCTCAGCTTTGGTACACACGTTGTCGATATCTCTACCTTGCACAACATTCCTCCAATTATTTTCTTCCTCATGAACGCTTTGAAGCAGTACAATCCTTCTCTGAAGTGCTTCCATTGGAGTTTCAGAATCGAAATCAGTATCATTCCCATCCTCGCAATTCGTTGTCCCATGTTTCTTTGGTGGTTTGAACACTCGGTATGCCTCTGGGCTACATGGCCAGTAACTTGAGCTAGAAGCATCAGCAGCAATCATTACAGCGGCCGCACCAGTATCTCCTATCCTTGCTCGTTTGCTCGGTGATTGCTCAACAATGTCTCCGATCCTTCCTCCCGTTGTAGCCTCCGTGTTGACAGGTGTAGTTATCATTGTGTCGAGAGCGGGTCTTGATCTTGTGCTTGGAATGACTAGCACATTTGCGGCTGCTTCCATTACTTTTCGTTCCATGCACTGTTAAGTGGACATGGGTACCGTATCTGCCTTGATTTCTCTGTGAAGTAGTAATAGAATGTGTTCTTGTATGTGACTCTGAACACTCCTGTTGTGTTTGATCCATCAAATCGGTGCATCAATTCTCCGAAAGAAGCCGACTTGGACATCCCTGTATTGAACCTTCTTACATCAATGACGCCAAGGGACGCATTGACATCAAATCTCCCTAAAGCTTCAGCCCAAGTTGATGCAGGAAGCCAGCAATTTGACAATCTCGGACCATACGTGATGTCTGTTCGAAGTAGCATGACGGCATCAGTCAAAATAGCATATTTACCTTTGTCAACCATTGTATCTATAGATTTATCACCAACAGTAGGTTCACTGAGTTACATAGGAAGGTGACTGCAGGAGGTAAATCTATAGATTAGAATGGAAATGTTGCAAACGACGGCTTGAAAATCTCATTGTGGAAGCCTTGCTTCCAACACGACAAAGTCCCGCCCTCGTGACGTCATATTGGCAGTGAAATCGGTCTAGCGTAGAATTAATACTGGGACGTGCGCCCGGATTTTAGAACAGAAAACCAGCTGTACAAGAGTACTACGAGAGTAACTATGAAATATAATAACGCAGGATGTTACCGTACTGTTTGGTACAGAACGTACGCACGCAAAAATATACGGCAGACACGGGAAATGTCTTCACCCTACATGGCGTATCCTGACATTGCGGAGTACAGTACAAGTACTCCGAGTATCGCGGTAGTCACATGTCGCTTCATGTTTCTGTATCAACACATATTGGACCACAACTCAATCAATTCGCGTCTGTTTTTACTCTTTCAAGTTGATCCAAGTTCAGAAAAACATGTCACAACTTTCTGTCTACTCAGATTGTTTGCTTGTCTTCTGCTTCACAGTTAAATGTTTGCCTTGCCCCATCATAATGCTGGATCATCCGGACTCCATTTCTTAGCCACATATCGGATCACAAGTCGATCAATTCGCGTCCATTTGAAGAATTTGAAGCAGCTCCAAGGTTGCTAAAGCACCACAAAACTTTCTGTCGACTCAGATTGCTTTCAAGCTGGCTGCTTCAAACTCCATTTTCCTCTCACACCATCACCATGCTGCATCATCCGGACGTTTTTTTCGCCACATATCGGATCGCCATGCAATCAATTCTTGTCTGTTTTAAGAACTTCAAGTTGATCCAAGGCCAGAAAACAATCTCACAACTTTCTGGCATCTCAGATTGTTCGCAAGTTGGCTTTTTCAAATTCCATTTTCTCTTGCACCATCATAACGAGGCATCCGTACTCGATTTCTCCGCTGCATATTGGACCACAACTAAATCGATTCTTGTCCATTCTGAGAATTTTGAGTTGATTGAAGGCCATGCAATCATCTTGAAACTTCCTGTCAACTCTGATTCTTTTCAAGCCGGTTCTCGCTCAAAATTCCATCCTCCTCGAAGGTATGATTTCGAATACCCACTCAAGACTGAAGTGCAAGTTCAAAGTATTCAAAACGGTGCCCAGAGTGAGCAAGGTAAGGAAATGGCACCTGAAGGAAGTGTCCCAGATGTTGTGACAACACTGGGATCAAACAGGAGTGCCGCCAAGCTTCAAAACCAATGAGGACGTCTTCATACATACAACACAACAAACATGATCGTTGGTTTGGTTGTCGAATGTTTTTGTTGCTGGTTTGACCCCTGAACCCGGAGGTTTTCGAAGTACCACTGAGAATGTCACTCGAGTAACGTTCTACTTAGGGAAGTAGTAACATTTTGGCACCAATTTTGAGTACCCACAGTGTTACCAGATCATCTAAAATACCATAAAATATAGTACGGATAACACGTGAATGTACTGTTGCAATTGTAATGGTATTTCAGATTTACGTAGAGCATGTTGTAGCACACAGTATTAGTCAGTGAAAATCTACTAGCGTAACGTTACTTTAGTAACGTTTATGATATAATACTATCGTAATCAGGGCTTCCCAGTGTACATGGCCTTGCTATGCATAATACAATGTCGTACCAGGTACTCCTACATAACCCGGTAAACTTAAAGAGATTTAGGCTTTTACGAGCTCGGAGGCCAAAATTGTATAAGAAAACCTTTATATTTCTTCTCATATGATAAGTCCCGGAAGTACTCCTCTAGTCACGAGCGGTCTGCTTGGAAAAAAGTATATAAGACTTCGAGCTCTTTGTCGTATACTTTTCCGGAGGGAATAGGTACGAACGAGGACTCGCGTCTCGGCAACAATGGCGGGCTTTTGCACGGTACTGGAGTACTAGGTCTACAACAACTATCGGTATTACATTCATACATATTACACTAGTGGGTACCTCACATTTGATCGGAGTGTCTACTACAGGAAACTGGACGTACAGTACCCCCAACCTGGTCGTACTCCGTACCACTACTTTTACTGTTACTGTTTACTTTCAGTACTCAACCCTGGCGAAGTGAAATACCTCACATTTGATCGGAGTGTCTACTACAGGAAACTGGACGTACAGTACCCCCAACCTGGTCGTACTGGTCGTTTATGTACTGTAGACCTGTAGTACATGTAATCCACGTAACAGTACAACAGTACCCCAGAGTGGTCATACTCCGTAACAGACGCACGCACACACACACAAAATTCAGACAGTATTCATTTCATCCAGTACCCCAGAGTGGTCATACTCCGTAACAGACGGACGCACGCACGCACACACACAATTAATTTATAATATAGTAGGATATACCATTACTAGTGTCTACAGTCTACAGTACAGTCAAGTACAAGTAGAGTCTAGCTACCGGTAGTATACAGTCTACAGTACAGTCAAGTACAAGTAGAGTCTAGCTACCGGTAGTAGTAGAGAAGTACAAGTACTGTAGTATTTTGCAGCAGTTGCTCTCTAGCTACAACCTACCGTAGTTGAGTATTGTAGATCATCGGTTCTACCGGTAGTAGTATGGCTAAATTAGATTCATCATGGACTGAGCTTTTGGATGAAGCTTTGTCACAATGCTAGAAATATATATCTATTTTACATGCTGCCATGTCGCTCATGATTGGGAGCAGTCAACCCACAAGACTACTAAACGTTATCCACAAATTGATCACATTGAATGGCAGAATACACCAATGCCACCACTTGCTTAATTGCAACACTAGGCTATGATCATGTGTTCAGAGCATCATTTCACACAACCACCAAGACTTCCATGTTCATTGCCAACATCAAGAGAATGAAACCATTGGTAATCATACAAAGCAATCAACTTTTTTGTAACTAATGTGCAGTTTCTGCAAAGGCTGGAGTTCTCAAATGTAATAATTCCCTTTTGGTGACGGCATGCTTCATTGCAAACAAGCAGTACCTTTGTACTGGCACTGGCAATTTGACACTGAATTGGGTTACCAGCAGTACCAAATTATGCTAGTCAATGGTACATTGTTCAGTGTTGCAAAACACACATCCATCACATTGAAAATAACTTCAAGAACATCTGTGTCCAGCAATGTCCCCAGCAGGATTTCTGGACCAGTATTAGTCACCAGGACATGCTTTTACACCTTGATGTTGAGTGAAATTTGCAAGGACATCATGTTCTTCTTCATTTGGTCAGATTCTAGCATGATAAATTAATAACATCACACTGCAGGAAGTGCTCCTAGTTGGAGCTTTTCATGACTGGAAAGTCTATAAAAGGAACAAGCTTTCACATAACTGAAATGAGGTGTAGTAGAGTTCATCAACTCATAGCATGTCATGGCTGTCTATTTGTTGCATATCTACTACTGTGACCAGGCTGTGTTATTTCGCAAAAGCTCCTAGTAGCACCCGAAGAGCTAATTCATGAATTTTTTAGATTTCTTTTAAGAATTGTACATTGATGAATTCATTCGGAAGTAATGTTACAGTGCATTGTGCAGTTTCAGGCCTACAGTGGCCATGGTGCTTCCTGATATACTGATCATGAGTACATTGATGCTGATTTCATACAGTAATTCAGTGCTACTAGTATCATGATCAAGCAAATGTTTTGTTTCTGCTGCAAACAACTGCTCATAATCCCTTGATGGGATTTGATGGTCTCTCTGATGATGAGGAAATTGCCATGCGGATCATGAATATGCACATAACTATTGCATTGGAGTGTTAGAGTGCACGCCACACCATTCATTGACTTGGAAGTTTTCATTTGAGACATTCAATCATACAATGTATGTAAGTATGTACTAAATCAATCCCATCAATCAGCACATACAAGTCAATCACAAGGTACAGTATGCCAAGAACATCAGTTCAATCCCACTTAAATGTTAAGTTCAATAAAAGAATACTTGACCTTTTTTGTGTTTGTGGCTCAATTGTTCAATTTCCTTTCAGGTTTGATTGGAATGGTCCAACCGACATCATAGGAGTCCTGCTATTCATGGTCAAAAGACCAGCTATTGTAGCTCAAACACCGCAGCCCGCTGCTATTGGATGTCAAGATGTCAAGGACACTGACTGGATAGCACAGCAACACTCGACATCGTGTCTCATAGTACTGTACGACTACGACTAGTATAACAACTAACAACGTACACCCTTTTATCTTCATTGAAGAGTGGAGTCTACAGTACTGGAGTACGAGTACCGCCACTGGTAGCTAGGACATACCATGCTGTATGGCAGTGGCAGGAACATCGTGGCTGGACGCCAGTATTGGGAAAGTTCGACCTGTGCGTTTTGCATCGTGAGAAAACAAAAGATAAAACGCGCTGCCATGAGTACGTCAACTTTCCAGGAGTGTACCTTGGTGGCTGTCACCCAATCCAGGGTGATGGTCATCCGTGTGAGTCGAGTATCCCAGTATGTGGGTACAGCGGCAGCACTGTAAATTAGGTTTCTGTTTTTTTTCGTGGAGTGTACTAATAGTTTATTGTTAGTACATCACAGTACACCAGTACACAGTGCAGATTCTACGTGTTCTTCTACGCAATACTCCAGAATGTATTGCGCGTTGGTGGTCACCTTAAGATGATCTGCACTCATAAACAACAAATGAGACAGACCATGGGATCAAGCTATTCAAGTCTCAGCTTGACATGCTGGTTCTTGCTTTTGAAGGGCTATGACTAGTTGAGTAGACAATTTCATCCACTTCTGCTGCAGCTAGCTGTTGCTACACTCGATGTGTTAAATGCAAGATTCCAATATTAAAAGCAGCACTAAAAACGTGGTTTGTTTGAACACCAAAGTTGAGCCCATATGGCGCGTCACAGACAGAAATACGTGCCAAGACCAACAAGCGATGCCACTTTAGCTGCAATGATCATAAATATAACAAATGGACAGCAGCGGTACTGCCATGGCAAGAACAACACCTATTGGGCAATCCACGCCCATCTACTATCCATCACATACGGAGGCTTGGCTGTCCACCTCCTCCACCACTTGGTAGTAGGGGCGACGCTTCTCATTACTGGAAAAGCTTGCAATCATACGCAATGTACAAAGGAAGATTGACATGGGGATGAGTCAAACGGGCTGCATGTGAGGATCTAAACATCCATCACACCATGTACGGTGTAGAGGTTAAACGGGCAGATGCAAAGCAACAACTGCAGGCAAAGAACAGCAAGGCAAGAAGCCTTTGTCCTGGCCCGTGTTCAACTGTGCTGGGACCAATACAAGATGAGCTCCTCCCAATATATATTTGAATTTCGTGAACAGGGAATGCCTGTTTCAATTTCAATTGTTATGTTGAAAGCAGCGCGACTCAGGCCAGCATTCAGTTAATAGTCAAGAACACCACACCAGCAGTACAGTGCTACAATGAGGTTTGTACGAACCATTGGTCTTGTATTTAGACTTGGAACTCGTGAATCTCAACGCTCCTCCACGGAAACTGCCGCAGAGGCTTTGGATTACATGATAACAGATGCTCAACCAATAGGTGCAGATTACCCTTCCCGGCATCAAGATTATGTCTTGAATATGAATCAAACGCCGATCCTCTTCATCTACAATGCAAAGAAGACATTGGAGGTTGACGGTCGTCGAACCGTGCACATTTGGAAACCAACAAACGATACAAAGCGTGCAACGTTTGCTATGACAGTGTCAGCATCCGGGTAAGATTCTGAAGCCACTACTGGTTTTCAAAGGAACTCCAAACGGTCGGATTGCACGAAATGAATTTCCTGGTTAATACATACTGTCAAGGCACTCAGCGCTGAACTGTCACATGAACTTCTCATGCTGTACGACAAGAGTAATGACCGCGCCACCATCAAGTTCTTGCTCTTGTCTCTTTTGCCCACCCTCATGAGCAAAATCAAAGAAACAATGAAGATCATGATGGACTCAATTCATGTCATCTGGTTGCAAGTCATTCATCAGAAGGTGGGTTTTGGTAAGTATGGCATGAGATGTTGAGAATTTTGTTGAGAACATAACATATTTGTTTATATGCAATTGTTTTACATTGATTTCTTACTGTGAATTTGCATAGACTAGAACAAAGAAGTGTCTTACCCTAAGTCCCCCTATATGTCATTACTGAACATATATTTCACAATTAACTGAAGGCATATTTTAACAAGCATGTGAGTGATAACTATAGTTGGTTGTAATTAGCAGTAACTGATTTTTTACTGTTTGAGTACGACGTGAAATATCTTTTATTGGGATGATCCGAATAATTGTTGTTTGATCTTTACAATATGTAATGATCCTATCAACCCAAATAAGTTGACAAAACCCTACTTGACTACTGGTATGGTTGAGCTGGTATTGGGTACTGTATGCTTGAATACTGTACTACTGTCTGTTTCCTGACACGATACTACATTCTACACACATGGTATGTTTTCTACACAGTTTCTACATGCTTCAGATTATGGAAATCCTACGATTAAATTATAATTATTGTTGTTGCGAAATCGATAAGTACCATCGGTAGATTGTTCGGATTGATCACCCGTTTCAATCTATCATACCACTGTTTTCCCCTGTTTTGTACCGTTGTTTGCTCGCTGTTAGATTAACAGTCCCGCATTGCTTGTCTTTAACCCGAGAAAGCAAGCGATTTGGTCCATTTGAAGGCCTCAAGTGGATTTGGTTGCGTTGTGAAAACGTCGTTTGTCGAATCGGCGTATTAAAGTGCTAAGTAGCACCTGCCGTCCCTGTCGTTTTGCGAAGGTTCGAGGCATTCGTGTGATCTGCATTGAAGCAGATCAGTGTGACCGTCATTGAGACGAATATCGACGCTTTGTTTAGCGGAAAAAGGACCATTGTCGCTGGCCCTTCATCGAACGAGTTCGGAAAGCCAGTTGAAACGGGGTTGTTCTGATTCCAACTGGTACTGACGTTCCTGTGTTCTGACGTACGAGTCGTATACTTCCTAAGTAACGAGGAAGATTTGGTCCGAAGTTCCGAAGATTCGGGAAGAAGATTCTTCGGAGATTCGCAATTTGTCACGATTCCCTAAGTAATTTGGACGAGATTTGGTCAAAGGTCCGAAGATTCGAGATTCAGATTCGTTGAAGATTCTGAGAGTCACCGAGATCCGGAGAGAGAACAAGAATCTTCTGCAACTTCAAGGTCTGTCGGTCAGCCGGTTTTCCAGATCGAATCTAAGGTCTGTCCTGTGTCCAAAGTTTTTCGACGTCTGTCTGTCCAACGTCATTTGAGTCGAGTCGGATCGGAAGTCAACGTCCGTCCGTCATCCCATTTTGAGTCGAGTCGGATCGGAAGTCAACGTCCGTCCGTCATCCCATTTTGATTCGAGACTAACCGTCCGTCTGTCATCCGTTTTTTGGTTACTGAACTTGTTAGTTTTGTGAGTTCGCAATCCGGTGTATTCCGTGGCATTGAGACATCAAGCTCCTTTCCTTCAGAAACTTATCACAGTCACCTGCGAGAGGTTCTCAACACAGTTGAGTGAATCGAACCACGTGTCTAACTGTGTAGGTCCTGCTCGATTGGTGGTTGGTGGTTTGTCCGTCTGTCATCCGTTTTTTGCGAGCTGCATCCCTGACCGGTCTAGCTACCCCTGTTAAGATGGTTTCAACCAGACAAACTGTTGAACCAACTCCCTTTGTTCATTTGATGAACAATGTGTTGACCTCTGCCATGTATGCAACTGCATTTGAGGCATGGGGTGTGACTTCGGTCACTGATATCCTGTCCCTGACCAAGGAAGATATTGAGTCTGAGTTCCCTGGTGCTGATGGAGCAACAACCAGGCTCCGTTTGATGGATCGTAAGAAGGTCCTTGAAGTCCAAGATTGGTTCCATGAGGAGTGTGAAGATCCTTCTGCAGATGTGTGGTTTGGTTTGACTGCGGAGGTCCTTGAGGAATTCCGCACTGCTCGTACCGCAATGAAGACTTCAAGAGCATTCCAAGTTTGACTTCAGGCAATGTTGCACCTGACCCTGCCCCACCAGCTGCTTCTGTTGACCGTGCTGCTCCTGATTTGGCTTATGAGTTTGCCAAGGCCACAAGAGGAGCTTCTCTGATCTGAAGCAGTTCAAGATGCGCATCAGTGGACTTGGTGGCATCGCCATTTGATTTCAACGTCGTGTGCCCAAGGAATTGGGAATGTCTATGATGTCAACTTTGAGCCAACGACTGATGCTGAGAAGAAATTGTTCAAGCTCCAGAATGAGTTTGCCTTCAGTTGCTTGGAGCAGGCCCTCCATACTGCTGATGGGAAGTTGTTTATCCGTGAGTTTCAAGAGTCTGGAAATGCTCGCGGTGTGTATCAGCGTTTGGTTGCAACCTACAACACTGGTGAAGCTGGTCGTTTGAAGGCTGAGAAGATTGAGACTGAGTTGCAAGATATGAGACTTGATGTGAGGCAGTGGAAGAAAGGCTGCCAAGCTTTCTTGACGGCATGGGAGCACAAGATTCGCGACCTTGCTGAGTTGGATCCTGAGGCTGTGACCGAGTCCAAGAAGTGGCGTTGGCTCCGTCAAGCCGTGTTGCCTCACAAGACCATGGAGGCTGCAATCACCAACTTTGATTCCTTGGATAAGTTTGCGCGCAAGATGACTCCTGATGGTGATGGATTGGGTTTTCAGGAGATGTTCAATCAGTTGATGGATGCTGCAACTCGACATGACAAGATTACGAAGGATAATGTTGCCAACCAACAACGTCGTGTCCAGGAAGGCAAGTTCCAAACTGTCACCAACAAGAAAGGCACTAAGGGTTCCAGTGATGGGAAGAAGGCCGATCCTGCTGTTGTTTGGAAGTATTATTCGCCTCAAGATTGGGAGAAGTTGTCTGTTGAGAAGAGGAAGCAGATTCTTGAGCAGCGCAAGGTTACTCCGCGACCACCACGTTCCCAACGTGCTAATTCTGCTTCAACCACCACCACGCAATCGTCGTCAACGGAGGCTCCAGCAAGTGCTGCTCCGATTCCTGCCACTGTGATTGCCAACCAAGCCCAAGTTGATGCTCAGTCAGTTGTGTCCTCCAGTTCTGCGGTTTCTGGATCTGCTGTCCCTGGATCTACTATCCGTTCAATGCTTTCCAATGCTGCACACTCGCGCCGTGACGATGACAGTGTCATGGTTCAGGAAGGGAAGGTTTACCTCCGCGTCAAGATGGCAAATGTTAAGTATCGTTTCCGTGCCCACTCTGCTGCTCGAACTGCTTGTGCTGGTTCTCTCATTGATGGGGAGCCAATGGTGGCTTGTGTGGATCTGATGTTTTGATTCTGTCGGAAACTGGCCAACGCTGCGATGTCACCGGTATCACCAACAATGCTGTGACCGATTTGCCGATTGTCAAGCTGCTGGTCTGATTCAAAGCTCCATTGGTCCGATTATTGGTATCTTCAACCAATATGCATCCATTGGTGATGGAAAGTCTGTGCATTCCTGTGCCCAACTGCGAAGTTTTGGCACTTTGATTGATGATGTCCCTATTGCTTGTGGAGGACTCAGCGACTTGTGACCCCTGAAGGTTACATTGTTCCCTTGTCCATTCGTGATGGATTGGCTTACATGGATATGAGTCCCCTTCTGCTGATGATCTTGACCGCTACCCTCATGTGATTTTCACCTCGGACAATGCTTGGGATCCTTCGCTCCTTGACCATGAACACGCTTTGGCTCCGGATGTCTATCATGTTGACTACACCCATGGTTTTCAGGATCACCGAGTCAATGATTTTGGGAGGTTATCTTTGATCATCAAGCCCGTGTTGAGTATTGTTCTGTGCATGCCCATGAAGCTTCTGTGCACCGCCATGACCCTCACTATGAAGCCATGAGACCCTATCTTGGATGGGTCAACCTTGAGCGTGTGAAGAAGACCTTTGAGAATACGACGCAGTGGTTTCGTGCTTCTGTTCGCTTGCCGTTTCGCCATCACTTCAAGAGTCGATTTCCTGCTGCAAATGTTCCTCGCCTGCATGAAACTGTTGCAACAGATACTTTCTTCTCGGATGTTCCCGCTCATGATGACGGCGTTCTCGGTCATGGAGGCGCTACGATGGTCCAAGTCTACTGCGGCAAGGACAGCCAGCTTACTCGTGGCTATCCGATGACTTCAGAACATGACATGTATCACACACTTGAAGATTTCATTCGCCAAGAAGGTGCCCTGATGCTCTGCTCAGTGACAATGCTAAGGCTCAGATTGGGAAGAATGTCCAACAGATTTTGCGGATGTACCGTATTGCTGACTTCCAGTGTGAACCTCACTACCAACATCAGAACTATGCTGAGCGCCGGATTCAAGAGATCAAGAAGACTGTCAATGCTTTGTTGGATCGCACCGGTACTCCTGCTGCTTACTGGCTTCTTGCCATGCTCTATGTGATCAATTTGATGAACCATCTTGCTGTTGCTTCCTTGGATTGGAAGACTCCTTGGAAGTTGCTCATGGACAGAAGCCTGATATCTCGCCATTCTTGCAATTTCGTTGGTGGGAACCAGTGTATTATGAGGCTCCGCGACGAGTGGTTTTCCGTCTGAAAGTGTTGAGAAGACTGGTCGCTGGGTTGGTATTGCTGAACACCAAGGTGATGTGCTGACCTACTTGGTGCTCACTGACGACACTCTTCAGGTTATTGCCGCTCCAATGTTCGCTCTGCCCTTTCGCCGACGCATCCCAACTTTCGTGCCTATGCTCCCTCGCCTTCCGATGGAGGGAGGATTTGATTCCGTTGAATGTCGATCCAGGTGATTCTCCGCGTCATGTCAAGGATATCATCTACAATTCGAGCGACCTTGCTGGTGTTAACGTTGATCCATCGGAACTCAAGCTCCCATACTTCACGCCTGACGAACTTTTGAATCGCACATTTCTTCACGAAGTTGATGGTCAACGCATGCGCGCCCAGTCATTCGGAAGATTATGGATAACGATGCGCACAATCATCAAAATATCAAGTTTTTGCTCGAGATTGGCGCTGGTGAACATGACGAAATTATTGCTTACAATGAACTTTCGGATTTGGTTGAGCGACAGGTCAATGAGGAGCGAAGCACTGATGATGTGTCCCCGTGGGTCTATGATGACATTATTGCACACCAAGGTCCTTTGAAGCCGACTGATCCATTTTACAAAGGCTCTTCCTACAATGTTCTTGTTCGCTGGATGAATGGTGAAGAAACCTATGAACCCTTGTATGAAATGATCAAAGACGATCCGATTTCGGTTGCCAAGTATGCCAAGGAACAAGGATTGCTTGATACTCCAGGTTGGAAGAAGCTTCAGAAGTTTGCGCGTCGGATCAAGAAATTTCTGCGCATGGTCAAGCAAGCAAAGCTCCAACATGGGTCTCGTGGAATTCGTTTTAAGTTTGGAGTTCAGGTCCTCGCAATTGGAAGGAAGCCATGGAACTGGATGAGAGAAACAAGTCAACTTTGTGGCGCGACGCAATCAAGAAGGAGATGGACCAGATTGCAGAGTATGGAACTTTCCGCGATCTTGGAAGGGGAGCTACCGCTCCAGCTGGCTACAAGAAAATCACTGTCCGCCTTGTCTTCGATGTCAAGCATGATCTCCGTCACAAGGCGCGTCTTGTTGCAGGTGGCCATCTTACTGATCCGCCGAAGGACTCTGTCTATTCAGGTGTTGTTTCTTTGCGAAGCCTTCGTCTTGTTGCACTGTTTGCTGAATTGAATGGCTTACAGCTTTGGGCTGCCGATGTTGGAAATGCCTACCTTGAAGCTTTGACAAAGGAAAAGGTTTATGTTATTGCTGGTCCAGAGTTTGGGGAGCTGGAGGGTCATATCCTCCTGATCCATAAGGCTTTGTATGGTCTTCGTACTTCTGGTGCCAGGTGGCATGAACATTTTGCCGACACACTTCGTGATCTTGGATTCACGCCCTGCAAGGCTGATCCTGATGTTTGGATGAAGAATTGTGGATCGCATTATGAGTATATTTGCGTTTATGTTGATGATCTTGCAATTGCCATGAGAAACCCTCAAGAATTCATCAATGTTTTGGTCAATGATTGTGGTTACAAGCTTAAGGGTGTTGGTCCAATGGAGTATCATCTCGGAGCGGATATCTACCGTGATAGCGATGGCACTCTCTGCTTTGGAGCCAAGTCCTACATTTCTCGTTTGCTTCGTACCTACGAATCGATCTTTGGGGAGCAACCAAAGGAATACTCTTCCCCCCTTGATCGCAATGACCACCCAGAGTTGGATACCTCCGATGAGTTGCCTGAGTCCGATATTAAGCGTTTTCAGTCACTGATTGGCGCACTCCAGTGGGCTATCAGTCTTTGTCGTTTCGATATTCAATGTGCTGTGATGACCCTTGGACGTTTTCGTGCCGCACCGCGCATCGGACATATGTTGCGTGTCCAACGCATTTGTGGCTATCTTCGCAAGAAGCCTGATGCTGCCGTTCGTTTCCGTATTGGTATTCCTGATACGACGATCCATGTTGAACCTCCTCGTCAGAATTGGGAGTACGTCTACGGTGATTTGTCTGAAGAACTTCCGTTTGATATGCCTGTCCCACTTGGGAAACCTGTTCGGATTTCTACGTTTGAAGACGCGAATTTGTTGCATGACCACGTCACTGGACGTTCTGCGATGGGTATTTTGCACTTTGTGAATCAGACTCCGGTGGAATGGTTTTCTAAGCGACAGAATACTGTGGAAACTGCTACGTATGGTTCTGAATTTGTTGTTGCTCGG
Organism: Fragilaria crotonensis; assembly: GCA_022925895.1. Classification (NCBI taxonomy): domain Eukaryota; phylum Bacillariophyta; class Fragilariophyceae; order Fragilariales; family Fragilariaceae; genus Fragilaria; species Fragilaria crotonensis. The sequence goes on from JAKSYS010000037.1 coordinate 109,365, forward strand.
ACTGCAACTGAACAGATTATTGATCTTCGTTACACGATTCGCATGCTTGGTGTGCCTTTGGACGGTCCTGCTTGGATGTTTGGTGACAATGAGAGTGTTGTTAAGTCTGCTACGATCCCGCATTCTTCTCTCATGAAGCGTCACAATGCTTTGGCATACCACCGTGTCCGCGAAGCGATTGCTGCAAAGATCTTGCATTTCTGCCATATCCCTGGTAATCAGAATCCTGCTGATGTTCTTACCAAGTTCTTGCCTTGGGCCACGTCTTGGCCATTGATTGAGCCCATTCTGTTTTGGAAAGGGGAGACCGATAAGTCTGCATCTGATGATGATCCTCAGACATTCTCCTTGAGTATCGCGTCCATCACAGAGGGGAGTGACAAAACCCTACTTGACTACTGGTATGGTTGAGCTGGTATTGGGTACTGTATGCTTGAATACTGTACTACTGTCTGTTTCCTGACACGATACTACATTCTACACACATGGTATGTTTTCTACACAGTTTCTACATGCTTCAGATTATGGAAATCCTACGATTAAATTATAATTATTGTTGTTGCGAAATCGATAAGTACCATCGGTAGATTGTTCGGATTGATCACCCGTTTCAATCTATCATACCACTGTTTTCCCCTGTTTTGTACCGTTGTTTGCTCGCTGTTATAAGTCATTTGATGTCGACTCAAATACCATTTCATTTTATGATGAACTTCTTTTTGTGTGACTTGGTGCCACTCGGATTTTTTTGTAGAGAACAACTTTATGCTGCTACAGGAAGTTCTGTTTCACTTCATTATAATATTTGGCTTGTATCCTCCTAGTCACTCTGCACTCATTGCCTTTGACCTTTCATGTCAACATCAGATCTTTGTGTGGTTGCCAAAAGCCTTTCAAGAGGCTTTGCAGCCCACGTTGCCCAAAATGCATATCTCATTACTCTGCATACAACGACTCAGTAACAACAACATCCACCATCTCAAACAATAGCCATGTGAACACCAGTCATGTGGTGTTGCAAGAAGGAACTCCTCGCAGGCACCTTTATTTGAGCTCATTTTCATCTCGTGGTGTCAAAGAGAGTCGTGGTGGAGAGTTGGTCGATAAGCTCTGTGTCGAAGATGCGAATGAATTCAAGGATGACTTTGTTGTTGACAGTGATGCTATCAACCACGGTCTTGTTGATGATCAGGATGTTGTGGAAAGTGAAGAGGAGAAATGTCAAGCAGACCACAGTGCTGGTTTTGATTTGTACAAGAAAACGTTTGACTACAGTCCAACCTGCTCGGTCTTGAGCGTTTTTCTTGAGAAAAGAAGGTCCAAAATGAGTAGTCGCAACTCTAACGGGACCTGAACTGTCCGTAAATGTTCTGAACTGGTGGGCAGCAAAATCAATTGCAAGTGGCCATGTGTTTCAGATGGGTTGCCAACCAACTTGTTGTAAAAGGTGATGAAGAATTTGAACAAAAGGTACAACATGTATGGATTGATTCCAAAAGAGAAGAATTGCACCTGCCTTATTTGCACAGGATAGTGTCTATGGTATTCTTTGATGCCAGTGAAGTGTTTGCATTGCTTCACTCATGTCCCACACTCAATTGAGATGAGAATTACTTAGTGTCAACATACTTCTACTACCTTGTGTTATGGCTATGGACAAGACCCACATTGATATGGCAGGTCAGCTCCAGATGGAGCAATAACACTCTCACATGGTCTTTTGAAGCACACCATGCCCTGCCTTGCAATTGCGATGCGCATTCTAGACCATATCAATCACAGCACATCTCCCCATCTTCCTTCACCATCGGAGCAAGATGCAGAATTGAATGCACCCGTAGTAGATTTGCCAAAAGGGACAGTGACACAATGCAGGTTTGACAACAACAAAACCACAATGATTATTTGCTTTTTTGCAATGCAACTCCTCATGTTCATGTTGGTGCAATCTACACCGGCAGAGTACAATGAGTGCTGTGGAAGACAAAGATGGCAGGCACTGACATTTGACGTGGATGATATAATGCAGAAGTGCAAACAAAATGGATGATATTGTAATATCATACCAATGTTGTGTATGATTAAAAACAGCATTTTTATATGTAAAAAATGACAAAATGATATTGTAAATCATTGTATGATTTTGAAAAGGGGATAACTTTGGATGATTTTGTTATTTCCCCCATTTTTATGCATAATGCCAAAATCAATGCGTATTCCCACTACTGTACTAGGACTGTGTCGCCCCTGCTGTAGACCGCTGCAGGGAGGCATTATTGCTAGACTTGGTACCAGGTACAAGAAGGGGAAGTGAGTGTCCTCCCTCCTGCCTATCAAGATCCCTTTCAGCACGGGGTGGTATTGAGAGTCATGGAATAAAACCGGACCATGCGGGATCCCGTGATATCTACCGATGCAGTAGATAAACCGGAGCAATCGATTGGGGGGAGTTGACAGACATGGACTTTGTAAGTATGTTTATCAATGAACTTGGCAAGCAGAGCAACAAAGCTTGTTTGCAAAATACTAGTTTGGATAAAGATTGTGATCTAATTCATTTGATTACCTTGACGCCTCCCACTTGCAAATCAGTGGATCATTCGTTGACAGCAAACCAACGTGTGACTGAGATCCAGTATCCTTCGATACCTCTCGATGTATGTTTGCAAAGTGCGGATCCAACCCGGACTGTCTCCACAAACGGGATGATTCCCGAACACGACGTCTCGTTGGATACCGATGTGTGGATGAGGGCACCTCAAATTTCTGATGCTCCCTCATCTAGCTGAGCATAAGTGTTGCCAATCACACATCAAACATATCGTGAAGTTGACGATTCACCATTGGTTTCGTCCAGTACCAGTTGAAGACAGTTCAGAATTCAGACACACTTGCTTATAACGTCTTCACATTGGGTGGGGATCGGATAGTGCCAGTAGCCCAGTGTTCGATGCGCAATCCCTCAGACCACGATGACAGTACGAATGGAATCGAACGCGGATGGATTGATAGGATTCGTAGGGGGCACGAATCGAATCGAACGCGGATGGATTGATAGGCTTCGTAGAGCACGAACGGAAACGTCTCGGATACCGGAGCAGCACTTTCAAGAAGTTCACACAGTTTCCCCCAACATCAGATCTAGTGACAACAAATAAACCATGACAAGACGCCTCTTTCTTCCATTGTTGTGCCTTGTTCTCCAGGCAGCAGGCCACGTTGTTGCCCCGGCTATGGATGAAGCTGAATCCTACATACCAACCAAGATGAGAGACTTGGGGTCTCGAATTGTCGGAGGTTTCAAGGCAGATCCAAAGAGGCATCCGTTCTTCACGCAGCTGCTCGTAAGCACCGAATCCGATTCCGCGTGGGAATGCGGAGGGACTTTGATTGCAGCTGATGTTGTGTTGACTGCAGCCCATTGTGTGACCACAGATGACTCTTGGGATCCGATCTGGAGCATCGAAATGTGGGTTAATTCTACAAGCGTTTACTACTCTCCTTACGAGTACTACAGGTCGGCAATTAGCTACCTTGTCTATCCCTTGTACGACGATACTACGCTAAGCCATGATCTTGCACTAATTTTTCTTGACGAACCGGTAAAGGGAGTGACGTTGGCAAAGATCAATAAGAACGCGAATTCCCCTGCGGTTGGTAAGGCCCTGACCGCCATTGGGCTTGGGCTTATGCAGAGACCATCCGAGGTAGAAGCAACTTACCTCATGCAGGTGTCGATGAATACACGTGCTGGAAGCGATTGCTCGAGTTTTTTTGGTGCAGCATACTTCAAGAATAGGAATCAAATTTGTGCTGGAAGCACCAAAGGGTATCTGCCAAGGAGATTCCGGAGGTCCGCTGCTTATTTCTGGCACAAGTGCAAGCACTGATGTGCAGGTGGGTATCACGTCCTACAGTGCTTCTTCTGCTTGTGGGCGTCACCCTAATGCTTTCACGAGAGTCTCCACGTATGCAACCTGGATTGTGTCTAATGTTTGCGCATGGAGTGCATACAGGCCCTCCACGTGCAGGTAAGATATGACGCGAATGATGCTACAAAGCCAAATGGAATCTCGAGACTGTCGTCAGACAATCAACGAATGAGCTGATGCTTGGATGGAAGCATTTATACGTAGAAATCGACAAACGGTTGCACCAGAACACAACACAACGAGAAAAATCACGGACGGCACCGAAAGTCGTAGTTCACAGTTGGAAAGAAATAATCCATCAGTCAACGTCGTAATTCGTTTCATTCCATTTCAAGGAACACTTCATGCACAATCACTTCTGACTTGTCAACATGCTGAGTGCTCAATCAAGCTGAGCGCCTCCATTGCAAAAATGTACATAGAGTAGATTCTCCGTACTAGAACTGTTCCTTTGACTCTCTTCTCTCTCAAGCCATGTATCGAGCTGAAAAAGGATACTGAGATGAAAGGCAGGCAAAGATATGGTCCGTTATCGAATGCTGCTGTAGCATGACGTTCATCGATTAGAAATTGTGATGATTTGGAATGCCTGAACTGTTTGGAGTTTGGAGTGTGCACAGCGGGGATTGCAATGCTGTGTTGGTATTTGCAATGTTTGAGCTATCCATGTAATGTTCCTTCTTGCATCGAATGGTGCCAGCTTGTACATGCACCTTGTTATGCGTCTGGTACACTGTGTCATGTCTTATATTTTACCAAATCTCTGTACCTGTGATTTCATTTGAGAGTCCAGATAGTAGGCAGATATTCATCTTGTGAAAAAGTCAAATGTGTTGATAGTTGTGTTGGATATGCCATTGGCAGATGGGCACTGTCACAAAGCCATTACATGTTATGCATGATGTAGGTAAAATGCCAAACCATTTTATCAACCACCATACTGAACTTATCATACATTAGCTTGAAAACGCTCATTCAAAATGTGATGAGCTTAGCTTGTTTGTTAAACTGAAAGCAGGTCATCATTCAATCACTAATGAAAGTCTCCCTTGGTAGATCCCTGCATCCTAGTAGAGGAAGAATTCCTGGTCTTCTCCTCACGGTCTTTTTCATAATAGGTGGTCAACACCACTTCCAAACCATTATAAGCCGAACATTGACAACATCTAACGTCATGCACACGAGCGTATAAAACTGTCGACTTGGATAAAACCTAAGGGGATTGCTATTGAGCCTTTATACTTATATAAAACCCTATAATTAGTTTTCGTTATTATTATTATTACAAAAGACTAAACCACCTCTTATCTCCTATAGTATAGCTACCCAGCACCGAATGACAATGATACCGTGCTCACATTTAGTAAATCAATAACACCCGTTATTTTTACCACTATTTGCAATAACACCTGTTTTCTTATTACCACTTTCACTCCACACAAATTTGTTTAACCCTGTAACGAACAACACCCAATATGAGTTCGGGAGTCTTGTCCGAATTTCTCGAAGTCCGTTTAGTCGGAAGAGTCGGCTGCGTGTTGACTTCCTCGTACCGTCGCCGTCGTCTCGCGTACTGTCGTATCGTCCACGTATTGTGTGCAGTTTTTTCTCGTTTCTATTTTCATGTTTGCGATACTAATAAAACTAAATAGATGGCATCGGAATCTGGTCCTAATAGTTTTGTCTCTCTCTCTTGGTTTGTTTTGCGGTGTCGGTCACGTGATTGTCATCTATCGAGGGTCCGTCGCGCCGTTGTGAGTCGACCTGGTTACCGCCATTTTCCGGTTGTCATTCATCCGCATGGTCATGGGCAACTGTATAGAAAGCTTGTCGATTTGTCATGCGCGTGGCAACCCTGAGCGTGGTGTCCGGTACTTGGATGCGTAGGTATCTCATGAACGTCCGCCAACGGCCTACCATCTGTATCGTCTCACTCGGCACGCAAGCCAGGTGCACTGCCATTGCTGCGCCTGACCTGATTGAGTGCATGCCGATCCAATCAGACTGGAGTCCAAGCCTCTCCTGTCAACGTCATTGCAGTCCTGAGCTTCCCAAGGATTGTTTTGGATGATACGTGCGCATTTATCTTCAAATTCCTCCTCCATCCCGGTCGTTCGCAGCCCTTACTAACCCAGTGAAACAAGTCTGCTAGTATCCGGACCGGACAGATGTCTGCCTGGTCCGGGTTGTTATTCCTGTGCTGTGTCACCGTTGCTCCTTTGTCACCGTTCTTTTGTCGTCGGAAGGTTATCGTGACGGCGTCGGCGTCTCGTGTCTTTTCGTGGGAGGATGTCATCAATGCTTCGCCTCGTTTCCTGAAACGAATATTGTCCACTCTGACTACTGATGTGAGCCTCCCGCTGCCCACGTCGGAGTACTTGCACGATCTCATGGCAAGGAAGAAAGCTGTGACCACCGCCACGTCCAGCTCGTTCCTGGCCCAGGATCTCACCTTCCTGATCACCTCAAGGGGGATGACCGGTTGTGGCATGGCGCCCGGATCGTCGTCGTCCGCGTACTTCTCCAGTTGTAGAGCCAAAAGGGGGTTGAGGCGTCCGTCAGCATAGTGGATTGGGCTCTCAAGCTTGTTAAGCCTGGAGGTCTGGTGAGCCATACCGTCAAGTGTGGCACAAATGGTACCGGACATGGCTCCATTGCCATCCTCTGCTGCAGGTTGTCAGGAGCAAAGCCGTCTGTCCCGAAGGGCGGCGGCGAAACATGCGAAGATTTCTGTTCTTTTGTCTTGTCCGAATCGGTGGAGAAAAGGGTCGAGAACGATTGAGGCAAGGTGTAGCTGCACTCGAGAAAGAAGCATTTCAATGGTTCATTGGAGAATTCATAGGAAGTGTCTCCGGAACAAAAGTATGGGGGAGAAAGAAGTACTATTACAGGGTATCTGAAGCGGTCATTGACAAGGGAGTAACTTGTGGTGACAGTGTCAGATGAGGCCTTTGCAATCCTCCTTTATGAAAATTACATTCACAAGTGGATAACACGATATCACACAAAATGACGTGGAGAGAAGGGTGATAAAAAGATGAAAGGCAAGTATACCTCGTCGGTAATGGGTCACTGCCTGTATGCTGGAGGGTGGAGTGCGGAGGTTGTGGCAAGGTTCAATGAATTGTGTGGAATCGTTGATATGGATAGAAGAAGCACGGTAGCAAAGAAAGCTGAAGATGAAGCAAGTGCTGCATGCTTTGAGGAGGGAAAAATACGGTGATAGGGTGGATAATGCAATGATAAGTGACCCGGACGAGGAAAGAGGGCGACGTCGAGTTCTTCGTAGAGGCATTTTGTGAATTGTAACAACAACAATTAATTGATTAAAATTTAGGACGTTGAAATTAATATGTTAGCTGTGAACAAAAGGAATGAAGAGTGTAGTAGAAGGGGTATGTGAGCACTGTCAAATAGTACTTGGTATTGTGAATGTGACAGTGATAATATGGAGAAAGGAGCGTAAAATAGATGAAACAGTGACAAAGATGTGACACACTGTACTTTTGTTGCAACAGTTGTGTCAAAAATGATGGTCCAGTGTACCATTTGATGGTACACATTTCGTGTGCAAACACCATTGTTATGTGAGGGTGTACCCAAAATTGGTTTAGTGTAACACCACGGTACAAAAACGTACCGGACTCAAAAAAATATATTACAGTTACCACCATATGGTAGGTGTACAACCCGGAACCCTCTGAGGTTGGAACTTCGGGATGGCGAGGATGTTGTCTCTGGGAAAAGACTCCCTTCCTTCCGCATCGTGGGGCCTCCCCACAATGTGCTGTAACGCGAGGGGGATCGCCGCTGAGCTCTTTTTTGCGTCCTTCGGGTTGAATGCCCTAAAGATTTTGTCCAGATAGCATTCGAATTTGGGAAGGTTGTCGTCATTTGCGAAGGGGGTAGTTCACGGCAAAGAAATCGGCTTCCCCGAATGCGCTTGATCTGTTGACCATCCCTTCATTGGTGTTGTCCGCGTCATTCGAATCGAGCAAATGCTGGTGCGGCAAGTGGAACACCTTTGGGTCCCAGTCGGATCTTCTGACGAGGTCGTTTGCAAGGTCCGTGATCACCTCAGACACGTCGCTCCACTGAGACGGGTTTGGTGTGCCCCCTCCGAAAGTCATCCTGAGTGCTTTGAGGAGCAGGTCGTTGATGCTTGTGCAGGACTTCAGGGCAGTTAGTGCCTTGAGGTGTATTCTCCTGTAGGTGGACTTGCAGTCTACCTTCGTGAGGAGGATTGGGTCATTCGGTTCTCTCAAGTACAAAATGTGATACATCAGTCGACTGAACGCCTTTCCGAATCTTGTGATTGTTAGCTGTGACGTGTCCACTCCGTCGTTTACGCTTTGTCCTGAGATGAGCCTGAATTTTTTAATGGTTTGTCCTTTTTGTTTATAGGCGTTTGTGCAACCATTCCACCTCTTCCTTCAGCATCGCGATTAACTTTGCTTCGTGGCCTCGGGCCGATTTGTGATTGCCACGGGCGAGGTTATCGCGGACGTCGTCGAGGCGGTCGGCATCGGAGTTCTCCTGGAGGGGGAACTCAGCTCCCTCCAAAATGCACTCCCAGAAACGTGGCCAGAGCGGGTGCGCCGAGAGAAGCAGGGCGAGGAGCGCGGCGGGCCGAAACTCGGAACCGGGCGTCACGGCACTGACCGGTTGGGCGGCCATGGCCATCCCGAGATCCAGCGAGTAGCGCCGGAGGAGCGATAGGCGCCAAAAACAACGGTGGTTGCGCCTCGTTAGACTCGCAACATCCCATGCAACATCACAAGGTTCCCGACAACAAATGATGTCCAACTATTTTCCATATGCGACAGACGCTGCACCTGCTCCCCTGCCCCATCCTACTACCGTCTGCACGGGTGCTCTGATCATCAACCATCCGACATTACAACAAGTACCGATACGACAGTACTTCACACACCCGAGTGGGTGTCTTCCAGCCCAGGCTCTCACTCAGACTGACTAAAGTGTGGTATTCGCCACCCAATCGTCACAACCAGCCACTACAACATCCACCCGCCCGAGAGGCCAGCAACATGAAATGCAGCTGCCTAGAAGTAGACATCTGATAAACATGTAAGAAGAGTTTAGTATATATGAGTAGCGCCGGAGGAAGGCAAGGTTGTGGGCGGCTGCTTCGCGAGTTTACTCAAAGCGGAACTCCGTCGTGTGCGTCGTCGGCTGGGGGCGTTTAAGATGCTCTCAAGGGCATTGGCGAGACGAGGTTCGGGAAGGCGCAGTAAAGGCGAGTCGACGTTCGGCAGCGGGATTGTCGGGAGTGGGACCATGGCTATAGTAGACTTACCGGTGGTTCCAGGGCGTTCCGAGGGTGTCGCTGGGATGTGTGACACGAGACGGACGTCATGGGGCGCTGCTCCTGGGCTGCAAGAGCCTGGGCGGTCGGGCGGCACAAGGCGATGCCTCAGCCGCTAGCTTGGTCTCAAGCGTGGCGTTTGTCGACGGCGGCCGAGTCTGTGCGGCAGGTATAACTAGGGGCGCGACAGCCTCTGGTCGCTGGGGCTTTCGATTGGCGTCTCGGAAAGGCTGTTCGTTCCCGGTCGTTCGGCGATTATGGAATTTGCGATGTGCCAACTCGTGATTGAAAGACCATCGAGAAGGCTGCGCGACAAAAGAAGGTCGAGTATAAACAGATGCAGAGGATCCTAATTTCGTTTCTTTCCGGGCGGCGTCGTATATTGTTTTGACGAACAATCATTATTGAACGTGCTCCCGGAGGTGCTCGTATGATGCTCATGCTTGCAATCTTGTGAGGCAGCAAGGATCCTGCCTGCCACGTTAACCAATAGTCAACATCCAAATCTACCCATGGTGTGGTAGAATGAATATACTAGCAGTAAGCAAATTCAATGTCCTCAAAATTGCTGATGGCGTTTGCGTCAGTCTGTGGAAGCTGTATCTATCGCTAACATTGTGGCTAGCTAATACTCAGTCAGATACCTTCTCCAAAATATACTGCAACAGGCCACCACATCATTTCTCTGGTGCTGCTGTCCATCAACATAGGAATGTTTTTCTAGCATCGTAGCTAAATCAAACAGATGTATCCACCTCCAGACAGTTTTCATATTCCAGCATGTTGCAAGCCCGTGTGCTTTGTTCAGAAACGATGCAACTTGTCAAGGGAGCAGACCTTATGGGTGCAGACGATGATGATGAGGTTACGGGAAACGAAAGCAGTTTGTTGCATGGAACAAATGTAATAAAGTAGATTATCTCACCTTGGTTCGGTTCAAACATGATTGTTTGTGCCGATTCCTATTTTGCGTCAGTGGGAGCGGCACATCTACAGAAGAATTGTTTTGAAGTGGCCTTCGCTTCATCGGAGTTGTCAAGACAGCAACTCGAGGCTTTCCGAAGACATACCTTACCAGCGTGGAATTGGAAAGCCACGGGGACTTCTTGGCACTTAAGAGACTTGCAAGTGACAAGAAACCATCACTGGGTGCATTCGTCTTGATGGACCGTGAGCGTCCGTACTTCATATCCACCACTGCCGGTACCCTTGAAGCCGGAACGCCATATGTTTGCCTTCGGTGGAGGCAAGTGGATCAAGCTCCAAATGCTGCGCAAGAGCAGGTGACATTCTCCATACGGCAACCAAAAATTGCCGAGTCTACTGTTCTACATGTGCAGCCATCAACAAACACAACAGGCTGCGACAGGATGACCTACAAATTGAAAAGAAGATCGAGACGAAGGATTGGTCAAGAATGCGACGAGTTACCTTATCAGTTTTTCGATGATCGTCGTTGACACTTGGTTGGTCTATTCCATCTTCAAGAAGAACACACCGGCCGGCGCTGTTGGCTACAATCAAAAGGAGTTCTATGCTGTCCTTGCAGAAGAGCTGATCGACAATTCCTATGGTAATAGAGGTCGAGCGGATCAACCTAGATCATCACCGACTGGGAGGTCATTTCAAGATGCTTGCATCAGAGCGCTTGAAAGCGCAGGCCCACGTGCCGGTGTGCTCACTCGCTCATTTAAGTCCTGTGAAGCGCCTAAAAAATAGCAAAGGTGAAAAAACAACTTTCAGGTATCAAGGGAGGTGCAAGGAGTGCCAAACGAAGTTGACATGGCAGTGCTCCGACTGCGATGATGACGGAAAAACAGTGTATCTTTGTGCAACCAAAAATAGGGAACGGTGCGTTTTGCAAATGCCATTTTATAGGAGGCCTGCCTTAGCTACCTGGTATCTGGTACAAGTACCAGGTACTTCACACTGTTGTATCTATCTCGTATCTCCCCATCTCCCCCTGTCATCAAGAATCCGCCATCACGTACTGTAAATGTATGCATACTGCATACTGCATACTTATTGAAACGTCGACAGTACTGGTACTATCAGTTGACAGCCAATATAGTACGACTCACAAACTTTCACAACATACTGTACGTCTCAGTCCTTTGTTCTGACAATGTTACCAGCACTGAAACCATGACTTCAGCTACTTCTGATAGCGTGGTTTCGGCACCGAAATGGCATTGTGATACAACAGCAAATGTTCGGGAACAGTTTACCTCTGTTTTTTAGTTTCTATTAATCATCATCACCATCATCATAAACTTGACGACAGACGGGTTTTGTTTCCAAGGATTGCTCGTTGCGAATGGATTGCTCGCTTTTTATTTGGGAATCATGACTGAGTCTATGACGTGAATGACTCCATTGGATGTCTTGACATCGGTAGTGATTATGGTAGCATCGTCAACTGTTACTTTACCATCCTTGACTCTAATCGTCACTTCAGCACCATTAAGCGTCGTGGCCTTCTGCCCATCCATAGTAACGACAGTGTCTGCCATCACCTCGCCCAATAACACGTGGTAGCTGAGAATTTCGGCAAGCTTTATCTTATTCTCTGGATGGAGCAAGTCATTCACAGTTCCATCCGGCAACTTGGCAAATGCCTCATCCGTTGGGGCAAAGACAGTGAATGGTCCAGGACCTCTCAACGTGTCGACCAAATTAGCAGCATCAAGGGCAGCCGAAAGTGTAGTGAAAGAGCCAGCATGGATTGCAGTGGTAATAATATCACCAACCTCGACTGATTCGGCCACGAATAGTGAAGTGCTGCGGCCGAGAAATCCGGAACGAGCAACGGGAACGAATCCAGTAGCAAGAGAGGCCAGGGAAAGAGCGATGGTAATAGATTGCATCATCATTGTTTAGTGATTCCGAGAGCAACTTAGTTGAAAATTATGAGAATCAAATGCGTTATCATAGTAGTGTTAAAGGAAGCGAACCCTCCTTGAACGGTTGAGAACTCATTCAAACGTAGAATTCACCGTAGAAACCAAGGATTGGAACAATGTTGTGCGACTCAAGACTGCTTTCGCCACAGAGGTCGCATCCGTGAAGCTTAAAAAGATTTTTAGACATCGGAATACACCCAAAATCATCTTGGCTGTTGAATTGACCTTACATCTACGAAAAGACTCGATGGAATGGCTACAAGAAGTAACACGATCCAACCAGGTTCGCCATGTAAGGAGTGCCACCATCAAAAGGTGTTCACAAATTGTTTCCTCGCTGCTTAGAAACGAGCCTCGCCAAGCCCGCGGTTGTGCATTGGATCGTCTTTGTAACCTGCACTCTTAGGTGCCTTTTACGTCAAAGCGACCTGATCCTGACGAGTAGGAAGGGAATAAGGAAGCAAATGCGGTGGGAAGCGCATTCGTCGCCTTGGCAGCGTTGTAAACGTAGACATAAATTGGACATCGTCAATAGTCGTGCGCGCTGGTGTGTTCATCCGCATGTTTTAAGAACAAATCGGATCCGACAAATCAAGCTTCATCGTCATCCCCAGTATTAACTGGGGCCAACCAAATCCCGCCCCCGCCACCAACTTCCACATCACTGCTGCTACCTGTTGATGTCGTCGCTGCATCAGCACGAGCAGGAGATCCGAAGGAATCTGGTGGATCGGCCGGAGCAAGGAATACTTTTGGTTCGAAGGCAATCTCAGAACCTACAAGGTGTTCCCCCATAGTGCCTTCATCCTTTCGTCGCCTTGATAAGATGAAGGCAGCAGCAAGGACAAGAACGCAAAGTGCAGCCCCTATCAGATACATGGATGTGTTTGCCTTGGATGATGACGTTGAACCTCCTTGAGGTTGCTGATCATTAGCGCAACCCAATAGTCGCATGCATGTCATGCAGACTCCACACGATGCTGGACATCGTGAGGCATCGCTGCAAGACAACAGTTCCATATCCATGAGCTCTTTCGCAAACGTACAATCACAATTTTCTAAGGAGTTTGCGTTATCGCACGTGAGGGACAGATCCCACATCCAGAGACCGCTGTAGGTATCACACTGTTCAATGTTAAAATTTTGAATCGGATCGTCATACTCATTCTTGTAGTCGACATTCCCATCCCCTCCATCATCTGCGCAAGAAATTAGAATAGGCCTCTTTCCTTGGCAGTTCATCACCAATGTATCTTACCTCCTTCGTCGGCAGCGTCCCCTCCATTTTCCGCACCATTTCCGCCGCTTTCCGATTCACTTCCTCCATCGTCAGCACCATTTCCGCCGGCCTCCGAATCACTTCCTCCATCGTCAGCACCACTACCGCCGGCCTCCGAATCACTTCCACCATCGTCAGCGCCACTGCCACCGCTTTCCGAATCACTTCCTCCACTTCCAGAGCTACCACTTCCAGAGCCACTACTTCCAGAACTACCACTTCCAGAACTACTGCTCCCAGAACTACCGCTCCCTCCACTTCCACTGCTGCCGCCGGAACTACCCCCACTACCGCTACTACTGGACGACGAACAAGCAGGTGCCTGACCTTTGAATATCCACTTTGAGGACAGCTGGGACGAGCTGTAATCCAAGCATCCCTTGTATCCTGAGGAGCTAGAGCCTGCGGAGTCGGGAACGACAGCTTGAGTGAAATGCTTTCTCACTATGAGATAGAACGCCCTTATTGTCGAAACACAAACATGAAAAGAATAGGAACTCAAGCGGAATTGTGCAGCACTCCGAGTACTTACCATGAGATGACGGTGCATGTTTATGAGGCCCCAATCTGCGTTGATTTGTCATGGGAGAGTATCCTCCGAGCGCATGTCTCTGGATCATGGAGCCAAACTGTTGGATGAAACCATGTTGCGAATCAGAGTCGATACCAGTCTCTGACAATGGACCTGTCCCCGCTGTTGCTGCATGGCAATTCAATAACAACAGAGCAAAACCAGGGACGAAGATTCGAATGAACGATTTCGACGCCGTTGTTCGTGTCATGGTTGCTCGGCAAGTTGAGGTGTGTGCGTGCTGCTGCTGCTAAATCGCAATAATGTACAGAAGTGTGCGCCGTCGACTAAAATGTCATGATGAAGTGTGTAATGTTTGTTGCGGAGAGGTGCATATTGGAATCATGAGAAACCGAGAATATGTGTGAGTAGGTTCAGGGCTGAATATATCTTTATACGTGGCGTAGGTAAATTTAGTCTTAAGTAAACGAGCGTTGGAGCGCGAAGATACCTTTTGCAATTCAAGAAATCACTCCAAAGCTCCGCGGTACAACACTGTATTGCTCTTCGAGGACCTTCGTTGTGGCTTTGCCGTCGTCTCGATGCGTTGAGCGCACAAGAGGGGAGAAGTCAGCATGTGTCCTTGGAAGAATTTGAAACTTGGGTTTCCAATTCGTGTCTCGGCGGCGAACGTCAATGCACATGTTGTCATTTCCAGACTTTTGCCCTCCGCCTGTAAGTTTCCAAACAATTCAGCAGTCTGTTGGTTGTTAACGTCCATGAAAGATCAAAGCAACAACCATGCATTCTAGTTCTAGTACACCAGTTCAGGACGGAGAGTCTCTCGGTGTTTAAGAGGTAATACGCATATCAAAACTCATGAAGAAATAAAGACTGCCACATTTTTCGACTCCACTACTGGATCATTTGCTAACGGAGCAAATCGAGATCTTGACATTTTATCACAACGGCCTGGTGGGGATTACTCCATCCTCAGTTTATAGAATGGCAAAATAGCCCCCTTTTTCATTCGGTGCCAATGCCTTACTTCTTTTGGGGGGGGAGGGAGGACTTGGTTGGAGTTTGAATGACACAATTGTCACGGCACGTATTCCATTTTGACAGGGAGCAACACGACTTCGTTTGCATGCTCGGCCAAATTGACAATAGGAAAATAGATCGTGAGATACTCGAGCTAAAGGGAGTCATCCACAGGTTTCGTACGCAACGCAACGCGATGATGATTCGTTGTTGTGAGGATGTAGTGGCTGCTTCTTCAGAAGTCAAACGCGGAATGAAAAATCGCATTCAACGCGAGTTGCAAATGTTAAAGAGTTAAACACGAATGTGATTGCGCAAAAATGGATCTTGAATATACATAGGCTGCTTGGGCAGCAGTCTACTATAGAAAATATCCAAGCTCGAACGAGACAGCGATATTCAAAATCAAGAGTTGATCGACGGCACCGAGTGTTGCTAAGTTGAGCACGGCCTCTTGATGATTTCTTCCCAACATTTAAAATGTTCCAGTCAAGTCCCTTTGATTCTTCATTGCAACTGCCATCCACTCCAACTGCGCAAGCATGTCAGGCAACTGTTTGAGCATGCGATGATTTGGATCCAAGGGTGTCCCATCTTTATCTAGAATGGAAGACACAGTTGGGATGCCAGTCAGTTTGCTAACAGGAAGGCATCCCAGTTCGTGGCACATGGTGCAAATGTCCATGGCGGCACGCATGCCTCCCCATGGGCCAGGAGAATACGTGACAATGGCACTCGGTTTGGCAGTATAGCAGCTGGAACCAAAGTGTCCCATGATGCTGGAGAGGGCGGGAGGGATGGTGTGATTGTATTCTGGGGAGATGATCAGGTAGCAGTCAGCGCCGGCAACGATATCCTTGAGAGCCTGTGCCTTGGGGGGCAGTTCTTTGAGAAAGAATGTGGGTGTGGTCATTTCTCCCGCACTAATCTCGGCAAGACCTCCGTCTGCGGCAAAGGTATCCTTGGGATCCATAACGCTGACATCGTGAACAATAACTTCGTCGCCGAGCACGTGACGGCGTGTCGCCAAGACGGACTGAACCCATTGTAACACGCGATCACCAAGGCGCACGTCTCCTCCCCATACGGGAGGGGAGTTCCGAGCGCTTCCCATGAAGATTACTGTCTTGAGAACTCGTTGTGATGACATGCTGTACTGTTCGACTATGAGAACGTGGGCTGTGGCGATGAGAAATGGGAAGAGTGTTTGTGGCGAGTCGGGAGTCGGGAGGCGAGAATTCTCAGTGCGATGACGGTCTCGAATTCGTCCTAAATGTGTTTTTTTGTCTGTTCATGACATAGGACATACTGTAGGACGCTACTAGTCGAGTACTGTAGTCTGTATGATAGTACTGGAGTACACCATACGAAGGTGTGACCTTCGCTGGTTTAGGTTAACGTTATAAAATAACCGTCGACACTCGCGATGCGAACAACGCTCACCGTGCTCAGTCTTTCTACTTCATACTTAACGAGATTTTTAAGAACTTCACTTGACAATACCTTCAAGGTCGAGCACAAACTGATTGACTGGTGGGCAATTCAATGAGCAATTTGCAACTATAGCACATTTGATGGTTTCCACTTAAATGGATGATATTCAGTAGGCAGACATTGAGATAAATCAAAATTGTAGTGGTGTGGGTTGCTTGGTGTGCATTGATTGTATTGCTTGATGGCATCCTTAGAAGCGCTTCACGTTCCAAGCTCATTGACTCCTTGAACAAGATTCAATGCATGATCCCAGAATGCTATCAAAATATTCTCATCTTGGAAATGAAAAATTAGCTGTCATGATGGTTTCTTAAGTGTGTATTGGGGGCATTGACAGCGCTCTTTGATTGTCAGTACTATCCATACCATCAACACTTTTGAATTCAATGCACAAATCCACAATTTGGGTGTGGGATCAAAAACAAGTAGATGCAAAATCTGTGGTCAACCTGGATAATGGAAACAAATTTGGTCAAGATTTGTTGAGTTTTCTTTGGTTGTGGTATTGATGACACCCATTGAGGGTAACTGACTTCTGGTGAACTCGATGCACAATCAAATTCACACTTGGACTGGGATCCGAGCTCAAATGCAAATACTGTGGTCAGCTATGGGCATGATGCAAGAAATTATTCTGTCAGTGTTTGTTGAAGTTTCTTCCATTGTTTTGTTGACCATTGATTCTAACAACTTTCAATCCAAACTGACTGTTGCGCAAGCCAGCAGTAGTATGCAAAACCCCGGAGTACACAACTTTTGCAGATTGGGGGTTCCCACTTCAATTCATATTCTGCGGTCAGACTTAGAGATGCAGAAGATGGTCCCGTCAATGTCTCTTTCAGTTGCATTGGTGATGTTCATGACACCCTTGGATTTTTGTAGTGAGCTTACTTATTGGTTGAATCACAAGTCAATAGACAACAAGCCCCAAACATACAGGGTGCAGGGTCCCCATTGTAATGCAAAATCTGAGGGCTGCATTGGAGATGCAGAACAAATCTTCTGTCAAGGATTGTTAAAGGTGTATCAAAAATGTTTTTGACACCCTAGGATTGTTTGTAGTGAGCTTACTTATTGGGTGAAAGACAAGTCAGTGCACAAGCCCCATATATACAAGGTGTGGCATCCCCATTGTAATGCAAAATCTGAGGGCTGCATTGGAGATGCAGAACAAATCTTCTGTCAAGGATTGCTAAGGGTGTATCAGAAATGTTTTTGACACCCTAGGATTTTTTGTAGTGAGCTTACTTATTGGTTGAAAGACAAGTCAGTGCACAAGCCCCAAATATACAGGGTGCAGGGGCCCCTTTGTAATGCAAAATCTGTGGGCTAAATTAGAGATGCAGAAAAAATGTTCTGCCAGGGTTTGTCAAGTTTGCATTGATGATACCGACGGTATCCTTTGATTGGAGTGGGTACATATACCCATTGACTGGTGTGCAATTCAGTGGGTAATTTGCCACAATTGCTGATACAGGGGTTTCACTTAAATGAATATTCTACAGTCAGACATTAATATTACACAGAATTGTACTGCTGTGTTTTGTTGAGTGTGTATGGATTGTATTGATGGTATCCTGAGATCCTTTCAACCTTTTATGCTCATTGACTTCTTGGAGATTCAATTATGATCCCAATATGCTACCAGCATAACAATACACAAAAATGATCAATACTCAATCAATTTTGGATTTTGAAAAAATCAAAAACTGGCACTTGCTCCATCAACAACCGCCTGAGACTCATTAACAGAAGCTCCAGCAACGAAATTCGATGCTGGGCTTGTTATAGTGCAACTGACAAGCCCAGAACATAAAGTTCTTCTGATTTGTGTAACTACAACACTAGTGGATAACATGTGATTGCATCCTAAATTTCACATTAGTAGTACTTGATGTCTCTATCACCAACACTAACTCCAAAAGCAAATATTGTTGCTGGAGCTTCTGTAAATGAGTCTCAGGCGGTTGTTGACGAAACCTTGACTCTTGTTCATTTCATTGCTTTTGCAAAATTGTCATGATTGCTTGCATCATTGCTGGCAATATTGCTTTGATGAAGTGAATAAAAAGAATATTATCGGTCACTTTCATGGTAGCTCACATTGCAGCTGTAACTTGTCATCAGAATTTTGGCTTCTTGCATTGTTACATCATTGATCTCAACTTCTTCCCTGCGTAGAACTATCACATCATCATTAGTATCAATAGATAGCTTGCTAGTACCAGCAGCAGTGATGACAACCTTTATTTCATGGCTGAGAATGGTTGTACCATGAAGTTGAGGGAGCAATATTGTGTGAGGACATACTTTTTTGTTCATTGGCACCACCATTGCTGTTGATAAAGGCTGCCAATATTGATCCATGAAAGATACAGCAGTGTTCACAGTTGAAGTTGAAGGTGCCTTCTTTGATGGGATTGTCATCAAAATAGTAAACAACATCTGCACTACAGAATAATCCACACTTGATTCCGTTGTACTGCCATGGACATTGGTGGAAACCTGTGTCCTCAAGGAGATCAGTATCCGATGGCCATACGAAGCTGTTGTGACGACCAAGCATGATTCTGGCTTCCAAGTTTTCACCAATGAGATAAATCACTTTGTTTGTTGGATGACTCATTTGAATATCACATTTGACTATAAGGCCACTTTTGCAATACCAAATTCAAAAACTGATTTCAGTTTTGTTTTTGCAACCAATAATGCAGGACAAAGAACGTGTGAAATGCAATATTATGAAACGTTTAGTTTGCGAAAAAGCAACGCTCATGTTTCACGTTAGTGGATAGTAGTAAAAGTCATTGTAACTGGTGGTGGCACTATATTAACATTCGTGATATTGCAATTTCCCCTTGGCATGTCCAAAGATTGGGAGAGGACAGACGTGCACTAGACAGACGAACCCACGAACGTCGGAGACAGACACAGCGAAGCGAATACCGCCAGACATACTACACAGGCCACAGTCAGATGAACCACACAACTCAGGACAAGATACAAATTGCTGACAATCTGAATGATGTCCAAATCATCAAAGACAAGCAAGGAAGCAGTCCAAAAAATGGGCTAAGGCAAGCAAAGCAGTCAAACAAGCAGCTGCCATTGGGAAGTCAAGAACCAAAGCGGCAAGGACGACCCAGTGGACGCACGGTTGTTGGCTTCACCATGAAGCCGACGGTACCCGTGCCAGCCTTTATCGCGGCTCCCATCATGGACGCCTACGTCACAGCACCCGAAGAACTGGCCTTAATGATCATCAACGTTGTGGTTGAACGTTAAAAAGGGCAGAAAACTATGGACGAACAATTGATACATAGAGTTGAGCATATTGAGCATATACATGGAAATGTTAATTGGATCAAAATGAGAACGATGAGAAATTAAATATTGCAGGTCCATGTGATTCAACACAAAAGTGTCAGACCAAACATTTAGAAGTGTTTGACATAACATGGGTGTGTAAATGGGTGGAAAACAAACAGTACACCTGTAGCATAGAGATGTAGTACAGCATACATCTGGATATGTGACACCACGGTACCAGCAGATGATGGAGTGCATCTACACGACTTAAATATTACAATGGCATATACGTATGTACATTTTATTACAAAAATGATCTTATTTTGTAAAATGATCCACTCCGCTCAACCGACGACGCACTCGACCGAATTTCGCTTCGACTGGACGCTGCTGGATGCACGACGCCGCGGAACACAATTTCACGGTGCTTGGACGCTACGCTCTCGACCTCGAAGCCGCTCTCCAAACCCAGCCTTTCAGCACTCTGATGCCAAGTGACTCGGACTTCAAGCAGATTGCAGTGGCACTCACTCAATCAGATCATGTGCAGCGATGGCAATACACCTTGCTGGGGTACCGAGCAAGACAATAGCTACAATGGTGGGGATGTGGCAAAGCCAAACTTTCATGAGATACCTTTGGATCCAAGTATAGGACTTGACACTCCGTGAAGCCCCATGCATGACAAATTGACAAACTTTCTACACAGTGATTGCCCCAGACCCTGCAGATGAACGACAACCCGAACATGGCAGAAACCAGGTTGACTTGCAGCCGCGCAACGAACCCCTCGTGTTGACAATCACGGGACTGGCGTTGCAAGATGAACCAGGAGAGAGAGACAACACTATTGGGACCAGATTCCGATGCCATCTTATTGTATTAGCAAGTAGAGGACCAGCCAAACGCCGGCGGCGAGAACTAGACGTCAGCACGGTGGACGAAACGACGGTACGCACAACGACGGTACGCACAACGACGCTATGACTAAAACTTGCGATGCCAGCGCAGCCGACTCATCCGACTAAACGGACTTGAGAAATTCGGATAAAAAAGAGTCGGATTTTATTGAGAGAACTGCAAATGTGTCTTCGTAATTTCCCCTCTTTTCTTGATAGTGGAAGCACATGCAGGTTCGGATCTGGCGAATGCAGGACGGCGATACGGCCGCATGGATGATCATCACCACAACCACAAGCCACAGGTCAGCAGATTGTTCATTGTAACCAATCATGGTCCTTACTGTGCATCATCTTGAAGACTCTCAGTCCCTACGCATCGTGTGGTTCATGGAAGAGTTGGGAATTGATTATGAATTGAAGCTGTACAAGAGAGATCCGGTTACATTTTTGGGCCCACCCGACCTCAAGGCTCTGTCCCCTCTTGGAACGGCTCCTGTGATCACGGACAACGACGCCGTCGTCTTGTGTGAGACGAATGCCATTTTGGATTACATTCTTGACAAACCGGGCACACCCCAGCAACTTCGTCCCGCGGTTGGATCACCGGAACGCATCGATTATCTCTTTTTCTTTCATGGTGGCCAGGCCAGTCTCGGTACCAACGTGAGTGGAGATTTTATCTGGAACACTGCTGTCCAAAAAGTCCCATGTCTCGTACGTGGTATTCTGAAAGTCGTACATTCCAAAATCCGAGAAATGGTGTACGAACCGAGAATATCCAAGTTTCTTGACGTTATGGAATCCAAGTTATCATCACCGTCATCGAATGCTACTCAACGCGATTTCGTCGCGGGATCCTTCTTGACTGCGGCTGACATTACTCTGATTTATCCAGTCGAACAGGCCCTCTCCATGGATCCTTCCAAGAACACGAGGTATCCCAAATGCAAGGCATGGTTGGATCGCATGTACACACGAGACGCGCACAAGCGTGCCCTGGACAAGGTGGGAGAGACTATTGAACGGTAAAAAATGTTGTGAAACAGGTGCTATGGAACGAGTGATATGAATGCGGTCCTGAAACCGACTGGCTATTGTAGTTAATGTGACCCTTTGAATGTGTCTGGATGTGAATAAAGTAACAATCCTCTTTTTCTTGTGATCCACAGCGCCAACACAGTCAATGCATTACAATAGGAGTACTCCAACCTCCAGACATTGCATCACATTCTTTAGAAGTGCTCACAACCTTGTCCGACACTGTCTTCAAGTTTGCGTTGGTATCTTCCGTCACAGTCGGAGTAGAGTATCGTCAGGTACTCGGAGTAGTCTGTATTGCAAAACAATTTCAAAAAATACAAGTCTACTGGTATTCCGCTAATAGCGTTAGCCTCGCATCAGTATCCAAGCCATCGCCTTCTCACAGCCCTTTCTTCATGCCATGCCTCCGACTCTTCGATGTTCAAGTCTGTTCAACTTTGGACCAGTACTTGTACTGAGTACTGATATGTACTGAGTACTGAGTACAAGGCACAGTATCATGTTCGCCGAGTACACAGTACACAGCACTCCTTTTTTGTGCACCATACAGTGTACTTGAGAAGTCAGTATGTCAGTATAGTGATTCGATAGGGAGTACTGCGCTCCGAACGAGTGCGTGGTAGGACTCCAGTTCCGTTCTCCAGTGCGCATAAATTCTGTGCGCCACTATATATTGAGCACATAACTTTATAAATTCACGATGACACTCAAAATGACGGCGCTGCTCCTTTCTCGAGCGACAGTTCTGGGCCGTCACAGAACTGGTAATCGCTCATGCGCTCACTCGTCCGTGGTTGGCCGCAAGCTATTTTCCAGTACCTCCTCAGCTGCAACAACGGCCGGCGACGGTGGATCGACTCCTCTGTTTCTGTCACTCCCAGAAACACCATACGATGAGAAACCACCACGAATTTTCTTTCCAACCAACATTCCCATCGTTTTCGTTTCCTCTATTACCGATATTTCAAATGCGGTAGAACAGCACTATGACCTTACAGCTACAACAACACTCGTTAATGGCGAAGGACAACAGCAACAACAATTCGTTGGCGGTATGGGGGAATCCGATGGTGGTGTCTGGTTCATCCCGACTGTCAACGATTCTGATCCAATGCATCATTATACAGAATTGATTGAACCCAGCATTGACTTGGTCAAACAATCACGTCACGGTGTACCCTTTGGAATTTACACTTCAGGAACGGTATCTATCAACGACCCCTCTCGACTTAAGAAATCCTTTGCGACAGTCCACGTTTCACTACTGGCAGCGAATCCCATGGATTATTGTGAAGCATCTGGAGTCTTTCGTGAGGAAATGTTTGGTGAAGTTTGTAACTTTCTAGTCGCTGCAGAAGAAGTAGGTGTCCCCATTCATGTCGGCGTGCTGAAGAAGTATGCGTCCCATGGACGAGACCTGGCCATGGCGCTCGGGGCGCAGCATGTTGATGTATATAACGACTAAAGTATTTGTACGTGTTGAATCGTAATTCTCTCTTCTCTCTCTAAATCTTAATGGTAAGTATTCCCAACTTTATTTCCCCTCCATTGTCCTAAATCTCAACTGTTTCATTCCAGCCCCCTTTGTCCTACTGGTGGAGACGGCAATCCGAGCAGCAGGGGCAAACAATAAATGGATTTGGACCCAAACAATCGGAAATCAAGGAATCCAGAATTCCTCTGGTCACCAACTGGCATACAGAACTGGGAATGGTACCCGAAATGTCCGACCGATGAAGCGTAAACGTGCCCAAATCCGAATACGATCCGACCGCTTCTGGAATTGTTCCAGTAAATGCATTGCCATGCACTTGCATAAAGGCCATCTTGGGAAACACGCCAATGCCCTCAATGCTGCCAGTCAGTCGATTGTCATTGATATCGAGCTGTTCCAAGAGCGTCAGAGCAAAGAGTTCCGAGGGGAGACTGCCAGTCAACTCGTTGAAATCCATGTCAATAAAGTACAGATTGGACAAACTGCCAAGGTGGGTTGGAATTGTCCCCCGCAATCCACCGCGCTCAAGACCCAAGAGCTCCAAATTCACCAACAAACCAAGCTCTGTGGGGATGGTTCCAACCAAATTGTTCGATTCTGAATTGTGCAAGATTGAAGAAAAACGTTAGTTTGCCATGAATTGCGTGCGTGAGGGTATCAACAGCAACAACAAAACCCACAACTCACCAAATTCCACTTGCGTCACGCAAAAGTCGCCATTGCACTTGATACCCGCCCAAAAGCATTCATTCGTCTTGGACAAGAACCGATCCTCTCCCTCAAATGGATAGTCCAATCCACAATTATCCGTCGCACTCGGATTGTGACTGCATTCAAACCAGTCTTCACCTCCGGTGGAAAAATAAAATGTGGCCATGGTCCATCGTTGCACTACTCCACATCCGGGGACATCTGGACAAATGACCATTTCATCCTCTTCAATCAGCCACTTGAGAGCCTTGGCTTGTGGCGACGTGATGTTGCGCAACAGTGCCAAATCCGAAACGGCTGCAATCTTGGCAACAATGGCCGCGGCACGTTCCTCCTTGGTCAAGGCGGCACAGGATATGGTGGGAGCCATGGTAGGTGTCGGTGCTTCCGTTGGAAGTGGTTCAATCGTTGGTGATCTCGTCGAAACGGGTTGAGCGGTGGTTGGTTCATCCGTGGGATTACGAGTGGGTGGGACCGTCGCTGTGGGATTGCGAGTGGGTGGGACCGTCGCTGTGGGGCTTCGAGTGGGTGGGACCGTCGCTGTGGGGCTTCGAGTGGGAGGGACCGTCACCGTGGGATTGCGAGTGGGAGGTGCCGTCGCCGTGGGGTTGCGAGTGGGAGGAACCGTCACTGTGGGATTGCGAGTGGGAGGAACCGTCACCGTGGGATTACGAGTTGGAGGAACCGTCACGGTAGGGTTGCGAGTGGGAGGGCCTGTCGCTGTAGGACTCTTGGATGGAAGGGCACTTGGGTGTTCCGATTTCACCACTGACGGAGACGTTGTTGGAATTCCAGCTGGCGCACTGGAGATGGATGGAATGGTTGTGGGTGCCTTGGACTGGGAAGACGGTGAGGAAGATGGTATGTTGGAGGGCATGCGCGTCTTGGTTGGAGTTGCGGATGGAGTCTGGCTTGGGAAGTCCATGCTCATGCCAAGGTCGGCTAGCACGTCATCCACAAACTTGTCGTCGCCTTGATCCGGAATGGGATCAACTGTCATGAACTGATCGTCATCGGTCGTCTCGAGCGAGTCCACGACATGGGCATCAATCTTGACGGAAACTGGATCGTTGGGTACTCCATCAAAGTCAAAGGTCCATCGAACGTCATTGCCAGTACGGAGACGTTGGAGGGGAAGATGGTACTCGGCTGTAGCCATGGTCGTTGCCAAGAACAAGGGCAAGTAGAAACGCATTTTATTGTTATCGTGGTTGCTTCTGCTAGTTGCAGTTGCGAAAGTGTGAGACTAAAGACATGGTTCCGAACCCTTACGTTGCTCTGGCTGCCCAAGGGCATGATGGCGAATGACGCGATGCTGATAGACTCCCACAGGGCTCCCGTGAAGATTTGTTTTTCATGGCGTAGTGGTTCACCTTGGATCATGCCATGGGTCCCACATTGTGACATGTGTGTCTCGTGTGAATGAAATCTGAATGGTGCGGTCAGATAGCTTTTATCGGAGTTTCACGAAGGGCACATCATCATTTTAATCGGCTCTTACTGTTCTGTGCTACTTCGCGGTTATCGTGCCGTGAAGGGAGTGTTGGAGTTTTAACTTTTACAGTGGAGTACTATGAGTACAAGGTACTGGAGAAGACTACTGGAGACAAGTCCGCTCATAGGAGTTACCGACAGGCGTGTAGAAATCTACGTCCACGTCAGTTAGTAATGGAAACGGTATATAACCGTAAACGTTATATTCATGCCCATAGTTTTAACGTTTTTCTTTATGAACCTGACGCAGCCTCGTCCCGCTGATGTTCGTCCCTATATGCATATACGATTGAAAAACAAACTCTACGACATATTCTAATTGCACCAACGTAATTACCATATTACAGTATACCTTATTTTCGTAATCCCAGGATCATCTCTTGTCTACGACATTTGACCGCCACACCTATATGCATACAAGACAACTACTCCGACGTCCAGAGTCTCTCCACACAGTGTGCGACCTTATACATCAATCTGGAGGGTATACATATACAACAGAGCCATACGTTCATACTAGTTGAGTCAGATGACAATGAGAGCTGCGATTTCGAGGGTTTCGGCATTCGTGCTCCCAACGTGCATCAATGCTCGAATGCATCCATCGGGTGGTGTGCTTTCCACTTTTTCAATGCGATTGCAACGACAAGGATATACAACAACTAACATGAACTCCTCGATTGGTAAGGATCTTTGTCATTGTGTTTTTGTTGTTGTGTACATTCTCCTTGTCTCTCACATCTTTGTGAAAAATGTTCAGTTACACCGAATGTCGTAGTAACCACAACAACAACGACGAGTACAAAAACAGCGACAACTCAACCAACGGATTCCGCTTGTGGGACTGTGGATCCAGACAATGATGACGATGATGATTATATGGAAGATATGTTTGTGGATCCACATGTTAGTTTTCAACATGCCGGAAAGGAATGGGGTGGACCCACCCGTGGTGGACGACTGCCCGAACCCACACGCTTTGGAGATTGGGAACGCAAGGGACGGTGTTCTGATTTTTAATGGTACTCTATAGAATAATAATGGTAGTACATAAAATGTTAATGGTACTCTATAGAATAATACATAAAATGAGGCCGTCAATAGGAACTAAAGTATTAGGATACTTAAGCAGGTCACGTGCATACACTTGATGAGACGACAAGAAATGCGCCAAGGTTGACTATGCTTCGGGCAAAGCCTCCTCCGGCAGTCGTGGGCACTTGATGATTTAGGATGAGTCGGACTACAGTGGTTATACACGACGCTAAAAACTTGCCAAAAACTACCAATAGCATTATTGTCCGACATTCAAGGGCGATTCCGCATAGAATGCAGAGGGCTCGTATACTGCTAGTGCGATCAGGAATATCGATCCATAGTCGAGGGTTGGTGACTATTCTCGTCCGAGATGTGGGTGGAATCGTCAAACACGTCACGTCCGGCTAACGGGGGCGGTGGTATCGAGTCCACAAACGAGTCAAAGGATGCCGCTTTGTCACAAGAAAACATGTCAGGAAACAAGCAGGCGCGGGGCACAACGAAAGCGCGACCACATACCTTGACTGAAACTGTAGCCATAATGAATGGGATACGGCTGGTGGGCCAAACTGGTTGCTTGACGATGGCGAGTATCATATTGGTAGGCATGGTTCGGAGCCTGTCGATAGATATCAGTGTTTTGATAGTATCCGCCATGATTCTGACGATAACCAACATCATGGTACGCGTTCGGAGCATCCATATACATGCCAGTCGCCAGTGACGACGAATTCTCCGCCGCAATCGCGGCATGCGGCGTGCGACTGGCTGCATCGACCCTTGCTTGCTGAGCCTTGAACGCGGCAGTTTCTTGCTTGTACGCGGCCCGTTCGCGTTCTTCCGTTTCCACGTACGGGCGCTTTTCCCGTTCGGGAGCCGAGCGCCACATTTCTCCCAGCAACCTTGATACATCTGTATTGCTCATGTCCGGATTTTGTTGTTTGACCAAGGACCGGCGAGTCTGACTGTACTTCAAAAAGGCGCTCATGGGGCGTTTGGGAGCCAATGGATGCTTCTTGGCACGACGCTTTGGAATGTTCCAAGGGCCAGTATAAGTACTCTTTTCCCGTCCATAGCTACGACAATCACACGATATGACAAGCCATGAGAATAAGAAAATCAAGCGTCAACAAGAAAGTGTTGCCGACCTACCGTAGCTTATCATCTCGAGCTATTTCGTCCCAATCAGCACGTTCACGATTCGACAGTGCTCTCCATTCCTCCGCAACTCGCTTGATAATGTCCTTCTTACTAACATCCTGTACTCTCAATAGGAAGCAAATGGTGTTAGAAACATATCCTGCAACAGGCACGACCGCAGCATCGTCGACACCCTCTAGAACAAACTCACGGATTTGGCCGAAATGTCTTTGGATTTGGCGTCCGAAAAGCACATGAACGCCGTCCGGGGAGGCTTGGGTGGTCCCTCCGGATCAACGTTGAGCTCTTGCACTTGAAGGATCTGACATGATTTTCCGAGATGGAGTTCAAACAAAAACTTGATAAGTTAGCATACATAGTTAATACGGTGAGAGTTGATCGTTGATGCATGTTAATGGGGTACTTACTTTGCGAGTTGATGAAGCCATGATTGCGACTCGCGCGACGTGACTGTAGGAGTTGACTATTGATGGAGTATACGAGTGGAGGCTGATATCGGAAGAAGCGTCTCCGAGACGACTGCCTTGCTCGATTGCGGAGTTGGTAGAGTCTCTCGCAAGAGTCTCAAGAGAGGAAAAGTTCAGCAATCTCACAAGTATGGGAGCATACATTGTGACAAACACTTGATCCAAGAAAACAGAGTCTTCCGCGACCCAAGCGTTTCGCCATTGTTGACCAACAAGGTGCGTGGGATGCGGGACTTCTGCCACTCGAAACGAAAGCTCCGGGATTCAGAAATGAAACGTCATGGGATCTCACTATTCCTCGAACCTCTTCGGTGACTCAGCCATTGTTGGAACGAGAAGTACATTATCGTACTAGCACACTAGGTACTCAATTAACAATAAATGATGAGTTGAGAGTTGTCCTAAGGTCGTATGCATATTGTTTGTGATCACCTCTTACTGTTCGTGGTTGTCGTCCTGTGTCTAATCAGCAAAGCACAACCCGAGAAAGTGGCTTCTCATAGAGGACTGACGACCCACAAGCACTGGAGTTCCATCGGGTGGGGATCACTTCTATTGAGATTTTTTTGGTGTCAAGTGGCATGCCGGCATGCCTATTCATGATGGGCGACTCGCGACGCTTGGCTCAGCACCATATTCGCAATCGGACAGGCCTGCCCAGAGGTAGTAACCGTATGTGTAGGGTCGTTAACACGAGCGCAAATAGAGCAGCATTATTCTTTTTAGAAGGAGAAGTGATCAGTTAGCAGCATTTGTCGACGTTCGGACCGAAGAACCGAAGTACATTGACCAAGGACTACGTAGCAGACCAGCCCCACCAGCCTAATTGTAGGACAGTTGGCATGAATACGACAGTACCTGGTACTTGTACACAGTTATCATATATGCATAGTCTCTTCCGTCAGCGGCAGGGGAGGCGGACGAGCGGGCTACATCGTCGACGTCACGTCTCGTGCGTTGCCGACTCAGTACTAGTACCACGACGCACAAGGTACTAGTAGGAACAACAGAATACAGGCGCTTGAAAAGAAGCACACCTAGGCATACGCGCATATTGTTTATTACAACCAAGTTGCAACGGCAATTGGTCTCACACGATATTGCTGAGGAACCTGTCAAGACCGGTTGCCCACGGCGGTGTGAAGACGAAGAACGTTCGCCACACTAGTTACTTTAAACTTCGACAGTCACTGTAAGGCACAGCGAGCGATTACGCACCATGGCCCTACAGTTTAATCAGCCAGTACCGGGCGCAGGCGGTGCTCCTCCGCTACCGGTAGATGTACCCTTTGAAGAGGAGCCCTGCACCTACCGAGAGCTCTATAGCAACGCTGCCAACAACCCCCCACCAGATCGCACGGCCGGCTACCTCTTTGGGTACCGCTTCACAGACCCGGCAGGAGGAGTCCCCACACCGGCGGCGTTGCGAGATCAGACAGTGGCGTTGAGTGATCGCCAGCCCATGGCTTTCCTCGCCTTGGTGACCGGACAGGTGGGCGGTTTTGAGGTTGTGATACTCCATCGACTGCTACGATATATGGACGCGCCGGGAGACGACCCAACAGGCCTGCACGACCAAGTGCTGGGCCTCGCAGGAGATATCCTACCTCATCAGTACCCTACAGTGGGAGTCCCGAGTACTGCATTTCACTTGGTAGGAAATGCCGTAAGAGTCCCCACCATCGCAGCCATGACTGCGCTGCTCCCGACATGGGACGACGCCCAACCTGTGCTGGGCCCCTACAACGAACAGGACCCAGAGACCGAGGTGGTACGTCCCAGGCATATTCAGCTGGTGCCCGGGCGCTACGCAGCGCTTCTGGTGCACCGCCAACGAGTGCGCCCGAAGCAAGCATACCAGGAGGTTGTCGGGGCCATCCTCGCAAATAACGAACTGGAGGCCTGTCAAGATGTGGTGACGTGGCTTCGTGCAGCATGCACCGCCCGAGGGGGAGGTGGTGCGCAGACGGCGACGCCAAGTGTGCTACACGCGTTCACGCCCTTACACCTGCCCCCGGAGGCCTATCGCTACGTCACGGCCAAAGTACAAGCCGACCTACCAGCCCTTGCGAGAAGGGACCGAACGAGGGAGGGCGCACAGCAAGGCGATGCCGCAGCACTTCTACGGACCCTAGGTTTAACTCGTGCAGTCCTCGGGGAGGACGGAGCCGATGAAGAGCGCGCAGGAGGCAAGGCCCCGAAGACTATCGCCGAGGTGTACAAAGAGACGTACACCACCTTGTTGCGGTACTGCAACGTAGCAAACCCGGATCAGGTGGCACCAGTATGGGCGCGACTCGCGAATTGTCACAAAAGCGAGCAGCACACGGTGCTGACCCAAGAACTGCACAAGGTGTGTATGTCGCGGGGCCTTTCAGCCGAACTCTACGCCCCGGTCATCACTACGACTTTGAAACAGATGGTTGTCGGCTTTCAGTTCACCGGATATGGGGTGGACGACTTGACGTCGGGATGCCAGCCCTTTCTGGTATCCTACGCCGGCAGTGTTCATCACTACCAAGCTGTGGCCGCCGCCAGTGTAGGAAACCAGCTCTCACAAGGCGAGCAGAACGCCAGTTTGGCCGACTACCGTACCATCAGGGAAAAAGAGAAGGTTAAATTCCCACGTGACATCTCCGAAGTGGGCATCACGCTAGCGAGGTATGCGGTGTTGTGTCAGTGCCTGTTCCAGGGCACCGCGGGAATGCCGCACCCGTTTGTGGACACCATGTGGGGTCTGGTCGCCGGCATCCAGAACGAGGCCCCTTTTATCGCCGAACGCTTCCGTGCAGTGGCCCGAGGCCCCGGCTTCGCCTCCACTTATCATGCCCGGATCGTGCGTGCGGTGCAGGTGTGTGCCCACGAATACATGCAGGCAGTGGCGACCAATGTCGCTGACAGCGTCGTGGGCGTGACGCTCCCTGACTTTACCTCTCTTCTTCTGGAGCTGAAACGCGGAACATTTCAGAACTCCACCAACTGGATCGACCTGCCTGAGGCCTATCTTGAGCCCCCACCTCCCCGGGTGGGCACCTGGACGAGTAGTGAAGCTTCAACAGCAGCCACGACGCGCACCGGGGTTTCCACACTCACCGATGATTCGGCGGCACCGTCTCCCCGGACCTCTGTTACCAGGGTTGAGAATCCGGGCGGCGACGCCGAGTTTGCTGGGCTCACACTACGCCCAGGCGGCACACGGAACATCATGCGAGAACATCGACCTCCGGCGAACGATGCAGGAAACGAATTCTGTGTGGCCTGGTGGACGAAAGGGGGGTGTTTCCCAAATTGTGGTCGCCGCTCTACGCATGTGCCGTTCGCCTCAGCCGGGGAACGCACTCGGCTTCTCACGTACGTACGCAACCACCTCGTGGCCCCCGCGGCGGGGGCCGCCACCTGACGAGACGGCCAGGGCGGCACTGCGCGTGCTCCCTGGCTGTTAAATGCTCCGCCTTGGGAGGAAGGTGTCGCGGGTAGGCCCGTCCAGCATCTGCCCGCAGGCACTAACGTTCCCAACGCGAGGAGTCGAAAGCGACCCGCGGAGACGCAAATCGGAGACGCAGAGTTAGCACTCGGTAAGTTAGCAACGGCGACAGGTGAAAAATTGGCTAAGTGCGGCTGGGCACAGGCAATCAACGAGGCGCGGAGAAATTCACACATCTCCGCCGCGGTCCGCCAGGTGCCCCACAAGGCGGCGCGCTTGCTGGAACACTTGCGTATCAGGGGCGCCGCGGTACCGGTGGCGACGCCCCCCTGGGAACTTCTCCAACGCGACGAAGCAGTCCAACGCGGAGCGCACAAATCATCCCACGGCGAGCGAGCTTTTGTGTACGAAGAGATGCTTGACTTTTGCCGGCAGGGCTACTGGATCGTCGTGCCCTACCGCGAAGTCCGACACCTCACCAACCTCCGGATTGCGCCTCTTGGGGTCGTCCCGCAGCGAGACCGACGACCGCGGCTCATCGTGGATTACACGTTCTCAGGACTGAATGCAGAAACGGTGCCACTGGCACCACGAGAGGCGATGCAATTTGGGCGGGCGCTACAGCGTGTCTGCAGCAATATTGTGCATGCAGACCCCCGGTACGGCCCCGTCATGATGGCGAAGATCGACATCGCAGACGGCTTCTACCGAGTATGGATCCAGTCGGTAGACGTGCCTAAGTTAGGCGTTATATTACCACATACTCCGGGACTTGAGCCGTTAATAGCGTTCCCACTCGCCCTTCCGATGGGGTGGGTGGAATCGCCGCCGTATTTTACGGCGCTCACCGAAACCGCGTGCGACCTTGCCAACCAGATGTTGACCGCTTCACACGACACGCGACTGCGACAGCCGCACAGGTTGGAGGCAGTGGCTGCCACACCTCCCGCCGACATCGAGGCCCCCGCGGGTGTGGCCACGATCCGTGCTCCCACACGACGCACCGCGGGGGCGATACGGGTACGAGCGCCTGTTGCCACGGTCGACGTCTATGTGGACGACGTTTTGTTGCTGGCTCAAACCCAGCATCAGCAGCAACGTGGCATGCGAGCAACTTTGCACTCCATTGATAGTGTTTTTCGGGCGCTTGAGCCATCGGACCGTCATGGAAAGGAGCCAGCTTCGGTGAAGAAAATGCTACGGGGCGAGGCATCTTGGTCCGCCCACAAACGTATGTTGGGGTGGGACCTCAATGCACAGGACATGACCCTGAACTTGCCATCGCACCGCGTGGATCGCCTTCGGGAGGTTCTGTCGTGGCTCCAACCCCCTAGGCGGCGCCTCGCCGTCGCCCGATGGCATCGGATCCTGGGAGAGCTCCGCTCCATGTCTCCCGCACTGCCGGGGACGCGGGGCCTGTTCTCGGTACTGCAAGAGGCACTCCGTCGAGGCGACCGCCGTCGGGTGCGCTTAACGCAACATGTCTACGACACGGCTGCAGACTTTACCGCTCTGGTCGACTCCCTCGCCGACCGCCCCACACGGTTACAGGAGCTGGTGCCAACCGCGCCGTCACACGTTGGCGCCTGCGATGCCTGTCAGTCCGGCATGGGCGGCGTCTGGCTCTCCCACGATGCCGCCCCAATTGTTTGGCGCCAGCGCTTCGAGCCATGCGTGTCGAACGCCCTCCTCACTTCGGACAACCCACACGGTACTGTCACCATATCCGACCTGGAGCTCACGGGGATGATCGCCCACAAAGACGTCCTCGCGACCTCCCATGATCTACGCGAGCGTACCGTGTGGATCGCGAGCGACAATAAGGCCGCCGTCTCGTGGTCGACCAAAGGGTCGTCCACATCCGTCGCAGCAAGGGCTTACCTCCTCCGCCTCAACGCGCTCCACCAACGCCATCACCGCTACGTTGCACGGCATCACTACATACCTGGACCTGTCAACGCCATGGCGGATGCCGCCAGCCGCCGCTGGGATTTATCTGACACTGACCTCCTCACCTATTTCACCACCACCTACCCACAGGAACACTCTTGGACACTGCGACACCTGCCCACCGTCACCAACTCTGCCTTGACTGGTGCGCTTTACAAAATGCGACCACACGACGGGTTTCACGTCAACGTAACGCCTCCTCCGACGCAAGCTGGCTCCTCTGGGAGGCCTTTTGCACCAGCTTGCAGTTGGATCCCCGGCACCTGGGCGCGCGCGACCCCATCCCCCTTCTCCAACTCTTTGCACAACGCTATCGAACCGGATCGATTGCGCCCGGCCGCCTCCCTGTACGAGCTCGGACAGTGGAGGATGCCGTACGAGCGGTGGGGCCAGGCGTACGCCCGGATGGGGGCCCCTGACCCTCGCCTAAACTCACACGGTCACCTGGACATTCGCCTCACTGCATTGTATCGCGCGTGGGCCCGCGACGATGCACCACCATCTCGCGTCAAACCCCTACCGGTCTCTGTGGTCGCCCAAGTCTGGGCGCTCGCGCAACAAGACGCCACCCCGACCGCTCGAGCGGCCGCGGAATGCTTAGTGCTCGCTTTCTACTTCTTGCTCCGGCCTGGTGAATACCTGGGTACACCGTCCACCACTGGTACCTGCCCCCTCTTTCGCCTCCAAGACATCCAGCTATGGATAGGGGCGCGCGCGCTCGACACCTTCGCCTGTTCGGATGCCGAACTCCGGGCAGCCACCTACGCCACCCTCACCTTCACCGCACAAAAAAACGGCGTCCGCAACGAAACTATCGGGCACGGTCGCTCCGGACACGCCTACCTCTGTCCTGTTCACTGCCTTGCCACTCGCGTCGCCACCCTGCGCACCTCGGGCGCCGCGCCCGCCACCCCGCTCAACGCAGTACGCCCGTCAGCCACCGCCCCGTTCCGTTTCGTCCTCGCGTCTGATCTTACCACCCGCATCCGCGCTGCCATTCTCCTCCACCCTGACCCCGCCTATACCATCCGTGACGTCACCGTCCGTTCTACCCGCGCAGGGGGCGCCATGGCCCTCCTTTGCGCGGGCGTTGACAGCGACCGGATCCGCTTGGTGGGGCGGTGGCGCTCCGACGAAATGTATCGGTACTTGCACGTGCAAGCCCAACCGGTGATGAACGGCCTCGCCGCCGCTATGCTCCGCGGAGGCTCTTTCCGTCTCACCCCCTCTTGACGACATTTCCCCGCCCCGGCCTTTGGCCTCCCACCACTTTGGCCTCTGGCCCTCTGGGCCGGACCGGACGGTAGGCACCTCTCCGAGTGCTACCGTCGCACAGTTGGTTCGGGAAATGGTAACCTTACTAGTAAAGACGCCACCAACTCCAAAAACCAACTGGGCTTTCTAAGACCACTGTCCACTACATTCACTAGTAGGACCACCGTGTCCCGCATAGTCCACCGACCAGCCGCTGAGGCGGGAAAGGCTACGCATCCCGCCGTCAGCGGCAGGGGAGGCGGACGAGCGGGCTACATCGTTGACGTCACGTCTCGTGCGTTGCCGACTCAGTACTAGTACCACGACGCACAAGGTACTAGTCGGAACAACAGAATACAGGCGCTTGAAAAGAAGCACACCTAGGCATACGCGCATATTGTTTATTACAACCAAGTTGCAACGGCAATTGGTCTCACACGATATTGCTGAGGAACCTGTCAAGACCGGTTGCCCACGGCGGTGTGAAGACGAAGAACGTTCGCCACACTAGTTACTTTAAACTTCGACCCACCCGCCCACACCGGACCGGACGGTAGGCACCTCTCCGAGTGCTACCGTCGCACAGTTGGTTCGGGAAATGGTAACCTTAGTAAAGACGCCACCAACTCCAAAAACCAACTGGGCTTTCTAAGACCACTGTCCACTACATTCACTAGTAGGACCACCGTGTCCCGCATAGTCCACCGACCAGCCGCTGAGGCGGGAAAGGCTACGCATCCCGCCATTCTTGCGATGAGCGTATGCTACGAGTACCTGGTAGTCGTCTAGTCGTATGTCATATGAACCAGGTACCAGGTAGACTACTGGTACCAGGTACCAGTAGTACTTTCAATATTGGCAACGATTTTCTTGTTTGTGGCGGCACCGATGACGGGAGGACGATTGTCGCGAGACATCGGAAATCAACATGTGCTCATCATTCGAAGGGTCCGATGTCCGATTAGGTTTCACCAATTTGACGTCAGCGCTCAGCGCCCACGTCACAGTACTGATGTCTTCACGTTCTACGTACTGACATACAGTACTACAGTAAGACAGTAACATACTGAGAGCATCCTGATTGGTACGCGCTGACGTCAAATTGGTGAAACCTGATCGGATCTCAGTAGACATTGGATACAGTACATGTTGTGACAAGTGACAAACATGACGAAGATCTACTTCACACTCCGTTTTGTAGGTTATCTTGAACCTACTA
This sequence comes from Fragilaria crotonensis, assembly GCA_022925895.1. Lineage (NCBI taxonomy): Eukaryota > Bacillariophyta > Fragilariophyceae > Fragilariales > Fragilariaceae > Fragilaria > Fragilaria crotonensis. Next base: position 145,316 of record JAKSYS010000037.1, read on the forward strand.
TTTGCTGGTACAAGTTTTACATACGGGCAAAATCGGCAGATGGGAACATCTCACCCTGGGAGGCTGACTGCGAGTCAAAATATATGGATACACCGGCCAAGTATGGGATCCAGCTAGCATGAATATGCATACTGCATACTACAAAAAAAATATTGTAAATACGAAATATTTGAGATAAAACAGTACTTGAAGTACTTGTAAAATGTACTCCAGTATTCCGAGGATAGGACATACTGGCGTGTTCAATATGGGCGGTACTACTAGCTACTTGCCCTTACTGCTACATACGGCCTTACTGCGTTCCGTACCTGGCATCGATCCTGATTACTGGCGTACTGCAGTACACAGTATTAATGCTTGTGTACTGTGTACTAGTACTTTGCGACCATGTAGTAATCGATCCTTTTGCTTTATTGCAAGTAACTGCAATCTGCAATTCCATGACAACAGTACATGAGCTGTGGTGTAAGGTGAATTGGATTTGGAACCATCGCTCGGCAATCACTGATTGCTATTTTTGGTGCAGTATGTCGATTGCTACTGGAATACAAGGTACGGTAGATTTTGGTATGATAGAGGGCACTGGAGACTGGAGTACTCGAGTACTTGAATGTAGTACAGTATATAACTCCAGTTGACGACGCAGACAGAAAAATGTCACTCTGATGTTACACTACGATAATATATAGAAAATTGGTCGTTGATTTTGTAGGTTAATGACACCTACAAAACCTTGTTCTTCCAGAGAAGAAGAAATTCTACATGCAGTCATAGTACGATTCTACTTGAATCGCGATTTGGGGGACGCATCCTCTCAGGTTTTGTAGGTTGATTTTAACCTACAATGACCGAAAAAGGCAGTGGTGACGACCTACAAAACCAGTGGTTCTATATATTCGAAAAACGGAATCGGTTCGACGCTTGTGTATTGTAGTACTAGTACCAGGTACTACATGTATTAGGGTGTCAAAAGTCAAAACGCGTTGATTTGCAGTCGTGTGTTGTGTGTATGGAATGTATGTATAATGTAGTATGTAGTATGTTAGTATGTACACTCTTGAGACTCGGGAGAATTTCATGCAAACCGCGTACATGTACTGGTGGCGCCACTTGTCGACGACATCATAAAACAAAGATTTGTGTGAGTGTTCAATTCTTGATACGCAGATCGTTCCTCATGAAGCAAGGAAAACGACCCCCTTCATTCGACGCAAGTCCTGGAGCAGTTCCTATCGGCGGATCACGCGCATCGCACGGTTCGGACACCCTCAGATCGCCCTATAAGGTGTCGCAAGAACTGTCTAGCCTTGATGAAGAGGAATGCAAAGAAGAAGTAGCGGCACGAAACGCAGCAACATCTGTCAAGATTAAAGGTTTCAGCAATGCCGCTGCGGTGAATAACTCTGACGCCGCAGAGGAGATTAACGGTCTCAGCAATGTCGCTGCGCGGAATCGCTCTGACGCCGCGGAGGAGATTAACGGTGTCAGCAATGTCGCTGCGAGAAATCGCTCTGACGCCGCAGAAGATCGTGCGGTGCAGGGTCAGGAAAACCTTCCAGTTGGAGAACCCATTTATGCGGAAGTCTACACGCCCTACTCCCCTGAACAAAAGAAGTGGCACGAACGGCCATTGTATCGAGCGGTTATGGTCGGGGGCTGCTTGTTGGCTACCCTTGTGGTCGTAGGGATTGTGTTGGCTGTGGTGTTCGTCACTCTGCCCCGACCTACAGGAGATACATCACCCCCAACACTGCTCCCCTCGACGACGACGCCAACCTCTTCGCCGGTCACACCAAGCCCTACGGCTGTCCCAACCCCCTCGTTGACGCCAGAAGAGATCGCGTGCGAGTTTATCGGACATCCATCGTTGGCTGACTGTCGAACTACGTTTAGTTTCAACAGTTTGCAGGGCGACTCCGTAAATGGACCCACGACGATTCCGAGCGAGATTGGGCTGTTGACGCAGCTAACAACACTACTTTTTGACAACAGCCTTCTGACGGGAAGTATCCCATCATCAATTTCCGGGTTGACTAAGCTGCAGCTTTTGTCATTCTCCTACAACAACTTAAAGGGAAGTATCCCTCCATCAATTTCTAGCCTGACAAACCTCGTCGGTTTGTGGCTCGACAATAATGCTCTCACATCGACAATCCCTTCCTCCATTACAAACTTGGTAGAACTCAAGACCTTGGCATTCCTAAACAACGACCTGACGGGGGTCATTCCATTCTCATTTTCAAGATTGGCAGAATTGTCTGTTTTGTCCTTCGGTGGCAATGCCTTTGGGGGAAGTATCCCCGCTTCCTTGGGAAGCTTGACAAAGCTAACGTCGTTGGACTTTTCCGACAATGCCTTGACTGGAAGTATTCCAACTTCTTTGGGAAGCTTAAATCAGTTGACGGTGTTGAGATTTAATCAAAATGCGTTGACAGGGAGCATCCCGGCTTCGTTCGCAAGCTTGACCAAATTGACCCAATTGTGGTTCCACACGAATTTAATCACAGGAACCATCCCGTATTTTATTTCAAAGATGACAGACCTTGTCTCTTTGTTATTCGCAGAGAACAGACTCGGAGGGGGTATCCCCTCTTCCATTGCAAGCTTGACCAAATTGACCACTTTGGGGTTGGACAAGAACACGCTTGTGGGAGGTATACCGTCCTCAATGTCAAATTTGACGAGCCTTGTCGTTTTAGATATGTCGCACAATCAACTGAATGGGACTATACCCGCATCGCTTTCAAGCTTGACAAGACTCACCGCTTTGGATTTCTTTCAAAATGAATTGACTGGCACCATCCCGTCGCTCATTTCGAAATTGACAAAACTACGAGCTTTGGAATTTCACGACAACAACTTGATCGGAGGTATCCCATCTTCCCTGTCAGCCTTGACACTTCTGACGTATTTGTCGTTGTCTGCCAATGAACTGACGGGGTCTATCCCGTCTTCGCTCTGCACGCAAGCCATAAGTCTATACATTGATTGCCGCGAAATTGAATGCACTTGCTGCATTGGTGTTTCTGGGGATTCTTGCACTTAGTTGGTGATGACAGCAGAATCACTGCCTCATCGCCAGTAATGATGTGTGCCATTCATAATTGCCGTATCTATCAATAACACTCATTTGTTAACCTGAGCCCTTTCTGTACTACGTTGTCATTCGATGAAGCTCTATGTCTCGCTTGACATGGTGTGAATCTGATCATGACGGGTGGAAGTGTCTGTGGCTTCTTACTAAGAGCGATATGTGGCAGTTCACACCTAACACTAAACTGGACGATACCTCGTCTCGATGATGTGGGTGTTCACGTGCTACATCCGCGCGGAAAGGTTTCGGATACTAATTCAATCCATGAGTGGATCAGAACGAGGATTGGTCTCAAGGAAAACTCCGTTCCATTCGCGCAGTTCATCAAGACACAATTCTAACATTTCGAACCGCCTCCATCCTTTCTGAGGGCATAGGCGATTTGTCGATTTTTGAGACGTGCCCAACTTCTTCCGCAGAGACTCATACCTCTCGTGTAGCTGCAACGTCAACTTCAAGTGCTATGTGACTGATAGGTAGGCTGAAATGTCAATTGTTGAGGGGTAGGAGTATCACCTCGAGGATGCAAGTGAAACCAAACTACCAGCATCATGCTCTTCTTGGTCAAGCGCGTCACCCGGCTCCAACCCACTTGCTTCTGCAATGGCATCATTTCTAATTCGCAGTGCTTCTACATAGTGCCGGCCGGAGTTCTCAAAAAATTGCTTATGGTCAATGTCGCTCGTCATTCCGTCAGCATACGAGACTGCAGCATCGATGGCCTATTTCTCCACAAGGTCGTTTCTGTAGTGCAATCGTGCCAGGCCTCAGGCCCACATCATGGCTGATTCTATAAGCCCGCAAGTACATCGTGTGCGTTGCTACAGACTCCGCCTCCTCCAGAGGCAATTGAGTGTGTTTGTGGAACTGTCGAGGTCTTGCGTAGGCTAGGGCGCTGATGGCAGGGGCTTCGGCTCCCGTCTGAATCTTTTATCGGGACTCGAGAACTTCAAATGATTGCCATCCGCGCAGTCGCCCCAAAGATACGCTCCAAATTTCTCCGTAACCCACACGTGACACTCCTGGAGTGACTTCAGTCCAAGTCCTCCAAATCTGACAACTGTGTCTTCGGCACATGCTGTCAACATGCTGACATCTTCCACCAACTGCTCACATGCCCAGAGAATCTTTCGAGAGACACCGCACCTCCCAGCCCGGTCGAATTATACCTCTTACGTTTCAACCCAGACACACGAACCTCAAGCCCCACTACATGAGACGTGATCGCAGAAGAGAACGGCGAGGCAACAGAGGCAGCCGCGGAACGCGGCGGAGGGCCCGACGAGGACGCGGCGACGGAAAACCCGGCGGCTTCGTCCAAGATCGAATCCAGCAGGGAGTCGGACATGGCGAAGGGAAAAAGAAACTGCTTTGGTGTTGCGAGACGATATATCCTAGGATGTACAGTTCAGCGTTGAAAGTCTCCGCTTCGCCCAAGAGTGGACCAGATAGGTCCTGACAGATTCACCTGGATTACTAGGACAACCTAGTAAACCGATTCCAGGTAAGGTCTGTCGATCTGACAACGTGCTAGATGAACAATTCACTAGTGGCAAGTGGCACAAGATGCCACTTCCACAGACATGGTCACTCTTGACGTGTGATGCCGACTTTCTCGGTGACCCAGGAGCCGGGCATGTGAGACATCTGACATCTGACATCTGACCACAGCGATGGACCGCACAGTGTTAGTAACGGTGCAAGGAAACTGAAGACAGGACTGTGAGCGTCGTTATGTACCACATAAAAAGTGCCTGGAGCCGTTAAACGGGGTTTTTTCGCCTCCTCCTACAAAGAAGTCACTCAATTTCAAGAAATTCATAGCACTTGCTATGGAAGAGTTGATCTCTGATATACAATATAACAATGTTGTCTGGAGCAGTGAAGAAACCAATTTGTAGACAGGGTTGTAAAGCTCACTGGAAGTTGAGGGGTGGCAATTTTTCTCCCCTCGGGGATTTCACCCCATTGATCGCGTACCACAAATAGGGAAAAACTCTGTAGCAGTAGAAAACACTTACAAAAATTCACAGTCAAATGGGGTGAAAAATCTCAACCGATGCCCAAAAAATGTCTAAAGGTATGTATACATTTAAATGAAGTGCCTGGAGCTGTTAAATTCTAAAATGAGCGTCACAAGTTCAGCAACAACTTCATCAATCCTTGCTCTGGTAAAAGAATGATTAATGTTCTGGATAGCCAAGAACATTACACAGCATTTGTAAGCAAACAGAATTGAAATCAAAGCATTTTTGAGCAAGATATCTTTAGTCCACAACGGGGTGAAAGTAACGGCTCCAGGCACTTTTTATGTGGCATACCATATATGCGTATGCTGTCTGATTGTCAACTGTCATCCATCATAACAGGGACAGTATCTGTTGTCAGGATAGTGTTGTCTGTCCTGCCAACCGAAATGCCACGTCGCCACCACGTCAATAACTTATAGGTAACAAGATATCTTATCTAATCACTATCTTTAGTGCTTGACAATTAACAGATCTCGTCTTGCATCGTTACCTTCTTTTGACCATGTCCATCCCTACAACAACTCCATCACCCATGCCCCAGCCTACCGAGCCGATGGTATTGGACGATTTGGCAAAAATCCCGGTTCGCTTGTTCCGTTTTGAGCCTGATACCCTCGATTTCGTCGTGGACGTTATTGCTTCTGGTTCGGAGAACCGCGCTACGCTTAGGCATGGGATTGATGCTCTCTTCTCCGACCATTGGCAGGTAACTGCTTGGTGTGACTTGAAGGTTTTCACGTCCTCGGACGTTACCGCGGCATTAGCTCCCGGTAGTGGAGTTCCTCCGGAGTTGTCTGCTACGGTCATCGTACGTAAGCTTGGGTATGTCGTCGACTTTGCCCAGTTTGGAACCTTGACCGCGTCTATGACGATGGATGACATCGTGTCGGCCGTTAAGAAGCGGTCGTCTTCCTCCGGTGGGTCTTCATCCCCTGCTCGTAAATCTGTTCAGGTTTTCAACAAGAATGCTGTCCCTGCTTTGGACAAGTTCTCTGGACGGGATGAGGATTACTTTACGTGGAAGGAGTCTACGATTAATGTTCTTGGTGCCGCCGGCCTTGGACGTTTTCTTACGGATCCGCAGATGCTCTCTAAGCATACGTCCGTGGGGGAGAGCGTTTTTTATGCCCTTTGTGGCGATGTCCATGGTGGTCAGGCGCAATCTATCACCCAGGGTATGCTAGACGAGTCGCGTTTGGATTCCGTCGCATTGTGGTCCGGTCTTGAGTATTATTACGACACGGCACTCAACCGCGCGAATGTCGTTTTGTTTGACATCCGGCGCTTGTTAAGCCTACGTCTTGACCCGGATACAACTGCGACAAAATTTATCTCGGATTTCCGAGACTGCCTCCAGCGGCTCCGCAAGAACAATGCCAGCAGGATCTCGGAAGACGTTGACACCCTTCGGGCTTTACTTTTGGTTGCGATTCAGGACGATGACTTCGAAATGATACGTGACTCGATCGTTCACAAGCCAGGGATTGGTGTGGAGACAATTCTTACTGAGATCCGAGAGCGTGAGACCTCCGTGATGATGAAGGATCAGGCCGCTAAAGTAAGCGGTGATGGTGCGAACTCGGGAACTCGTTATTCCCGATGTGTCAATCAACAGTCATCGAGTGGTGCTCAAGTTCAGACCGGTGAGAGTAACAGTTCCAATTCGCAGAAGTGGAATATTCCAAAATACCCAGACTCGTGGAAGTCGGGATTTGGTCACTCGCTTTTTAAACTCAGGCTTGCGTGGCGTTCCGATGCCGGCAGGGGCAAAACGCAGTCGCAGCTCAACGCTGATTATGCAACGGTTGTCGAGCCGTTTGTTCCTGGTTCTGGTAAGTCGAAGAAAGGTGGTACGAAGAACAAATCTCAACCCTCCTCCAGTGATGACATGCAGATTGGAGATAGTGCCGATTCGCCGGCTGAGCCGAGCCGGAAACGTATCCGACTCCAGAAGAGCCGCCGCGTAGTTACGGAGCGGAGCGCTTGACTACTTGCAGAGGAGTCCGCCATTCGTGTGATACGACGAGTCACAAGAGTGAACGAGTTTATATCCGATGCGGACCCCTCGCAACAGATACTTGTGTCCGATACAGGGAATGACCAGACAATGGTTACATCTGCCTGGACGGTCCTGAAGTACACCGGACGCGAGGTTGTTATGAGTGGGGCGTTTGCCGGTCGTAGTGCTGGTGAAACGTTTCCAGTTGTTTCGGCTGTTGCAAAATTGGTTTGTGAAGATGGCAAGTCTTACGCAGCCTACGTACACGAGGCACTATTGGATGTCAATCCGGCTCAAGTCGAGTCGCTCCTTTCGGTACATCAATCGCTGCGAGTACCTCACAACGGTATTGATGACCGAGCACGTTGTGAACGCGACGTTTGCGGTCAGCCTGGGTTGCAATGCGCAAGGTTTGGTTCCCATACGCTCCCTTTCTTTTTCGATGGGAGCAAGTGCTTTTATGCCGTGTATCGTATTTCAGAGGAGGAATTAAAGACGTTACCGTGCGTTACTCTTACGGATGTCTCGGTTCCGTATGAACCGTTGGCCCGTATTCATTCGCGTCGACGTTCAGCTCCTTCTCCACCCGAACGTGTTGCCCCCTGGAAACAATGTTTGGGATTCATTCCGGATCATGTCGTGGCGAAGACTCTGGCTGCGACGTCTCAATTGGTTCCGTCAGTCGAAGCGGAAACCCGTGAGGTGAGGCGAGACCACTTTCAGACCCGGCTTCCGGAGTTAAAGGTTCGACGGGTGAACGACACATGTTACGTTGACACGTTTTTCTCGTCTGTTCCGTCGGCCAGAGGTTACACTTGTTGGACCTTGTATTCGTTCCAACGGACAGGTTTGGATGTGGTTTATTAAATGCGGCGTCGGGCTCAGGGACCTTCCACTTTACCTCGTATGGTCACTGATTGCGGTGCTCCTGTCAAGATAAAGTCGGACAACGCTCCTGAGTTCAAAGGCAAGAATTGGATGTCGTATCTCGATTTGATGTCTATTCAGCCTGAGTACACTGAGGCCCATCATCCGAATGAGAACATTGCAGAACGGCGCGGAGGAGCTATTAAAGCCGCGACGGGTCATTTACTCAGGGTTACTGGATGTCCGTTGGAATTTTGGTGTTATGCTTTGGAATATATTTGTCTCGTGCGGATTGTTGTTGCAAGGCGTAGTCTAAACTGGTCTACCCCGCATGAAACTCATTGGGGTGAACGCCCTGATATTAGCATGTTTCGTTTCGTTTTCTGGGAGCCTATTTGGTATTATAATCCACGTCAGACTTTTCCCAGGTCAAAAATGCTTAAAGGCCGGTTCCTGGGAATTGCGCAGAACATTGGTGATGCGTTTTGTTTTTAATTCTGACGATTCCCGAGGACGGTGACGAGACGACTTCTTCGCAGGTATTGGCACGGTCGGTCGTTCGTCGTCGCTTTGCCAGTGAAGAGGCTCCGGTTGTGGCAACTTTGCGATCTACTCCGGATTCTTTTGTCATATATAAGAGTGATGGTGTCACTCCGTTGGATGATTGGTTGCCTTCGTCTCCTGACGATGATCAGTTGGATGACATCGTTCCTCCCGACGAGGCGCGACTCCCCGCGTTGCGGGGAAATGACGATGATGTTGGTGAAACCTTTCTTTCCGACCTCCCGATTGGAATGTCAGAGGAGTCCGCATTCGAGTCGAGCTTGGCCGAAGTGTATGGTCCGTCGGTCAAACGTCCTCGATTCGATCGATTGTTCTCTCTTGACTCGCCTCCTTCGGACGGTGCTGTGGTTCCCCAGCCTGACTACGACGCACCTCCAGAGGAGGCCCGGTTTAACGGAGCTTCTACCTCCTTGGCTTTCCCTTCATCTCTTGTCCACGGCAAATCAACGCCTGCTGCACGTGAGACGTCCATCGACGGTGACGTCGTTGGAACCTTTCATACGGTTGCTGCATCGTCCACCACAGATGTGCTGGATGACGATTTGGCGCATGATCCATCAATAACGGATCCAACTTCAAGGGATAGTTTCCGTGTTATCACGCAGGACCAAGATATCGATTCGGCGATTCTTGACGAAGTCTCTCATCAACTGATTTGAGTAGCTGAGGACTCGGCGTAGGATGGGTTGTTCGATTCCATCGGGGGACATGAGTGGGACAATGGTGTGTTGAAGTTGATGTTGAATTGGAAAACAGGTGACACGTCGGCTGTGTCGTTCTCCGATTGCAAACGCGATTTCCCGCGGGAGACGGCCGACTACATGCTAGTACGGCACAAATTGGGAAGTTCAAATGGCCGCTACTTGAGCGGTCGGTACACTCGTTGGGCGCGGTAGTTCTCCCGTAACTATTCTCGGATTCTTCGCCGATTGCTTCGCAATTCTCGTGGACTTGTGACAACTAGCGATACATCGACGTTGGGATCTTTGAACATCCAGACCAACTTGCCTGATGGCACTCGGCTTATTCGCCGCGTTGTGTCGTCGGCATCGAAAACGGGTGGGGCTCGAAAGCGCAAGAAGCCCGGTCGCTTGAGCCGGCCTGTCCAGGAGAAATATGGCGTTACAATTCCTCGAAGTGTTAAACACGCTCTACAACTTGATGCGGAGGCGGGTAACACGATGTGGGCTGATGCAATTGCTAAGGAAATTGCTTCTCTCTTGGCTCTTGACTGCTTTGAGTTTCATTCGCCCGATTACAAACCCAGCTCGGAATACCAATGGACCAAACTCTCGATGATATTCGAGGTGAAGCAAGATGGTCGACGTAAGGCTTGTCTTGTCGCTGGTGGTCATTTAGTGGATCCGATGGGTGTCACCAACTCACGATCGACTGTTGTGAAAGGGATCAGTGTTCGTTTACTTGATCTTATCGCTCATCGCGATAACTTGCCAATATTGTGTGGCAATATTGGTAAACTCTGTATCACAGCGGAGTGTATGGAAAAGATTTACTTGTACGCAGGTCCTGAGTTTGGCGAGCGAGAGGGATCAGTGCTCATCTTTAAGAAGGCCCTTTATGGCCTGCGATCTTCAAGCCGCGCTTTCCGTACCCATTTCGCAGATTTTTTTTCGTTCACTTGGTTTTTCTGCTACTCGTTACGACCGTGATGTTTGGATGCGTAAACGAGAGTCGGAGGACGGCTACGATTGCATTTGTACGCACGTGGATGATTTTAAAATCATTGCGAGGGATCCGGAGCGTTGGAAGGCACATATCTCTGGCGCATTCTTCCTCAAATCTATAGGCCCTCCGGCCTATAATTTGGGTAATGATTATAACTTTTCCGATACAGAGGGTGCGTGGGTTATCAGTTGCGCTACATATTTGAAGGAATGTATTCGACGTATCGAGTCAGATCCTGATCTTAATGGTGACCTATGGACTCATCGTACCCCACTACCGGAGGGTTGCCACCCTGAGCTTGATGAGAGCACCTTGTTGTCAGACATGGGGATACGTAAGTACCAAATGCTTATTGGCATGGCTCAGTGGGCGGTTACGATTGGACGTTTGGATATCACTTTTGCTGTCTCATCGCTCAGTCGATTTTCGGCGGCCCCTCGTGAACATCACTTGGAGCTGGCGTATTATCTTTTCGGTTACCTCAAGAAAAATCCAAATCGGTGTATTGTCGTGGACTCCAGACCCTTACTTGTGGACGACGAATTACGTTCGGCTTCATTTCACCCTGATTTTTTGGAGGACTATCCGGATGCACATGAGGACGTCTCTACTGATTTCCCGTTGAGTTATGGACGTGAGCTGGAGACTGCTGTGTTTTTCGACGTAGACCATGCTCACGATCATGTGACTCGCAGGTCCATAGGTCTTATTGTGTTCGTCGGCAGCACCCCTGTCATATGGCAGAGTAAAAGCCAGGGTTCCATCGCGACCAGCACGTACTGTGCTGAGTTTATTTCAATGCGCTCTGCCTTGGAGGAGGCTATCTCGATCCGGTACATGCTCCGCTGTTTAGGAGTGCCGGTCACGCGTCCGACTGATCTCTACGGCGACAATTTTGGGGTTACTATACAAAGTGCGGAGGTTCCCGACGGGGAGTTAAAGAAGAAACACATCGCGATATCCTATCATTATGTTCGTGAGGCGATCGCGGCTAAAATTGTGGACGCGCACTGGTGTAAATCAGCCGAGAACTTCGCGGATATTTGTACCAAGGCGTTGGGTTCTAACGTATTCAACGACCTGGTTTCTGATTTGATGGCTTAATGAGTCTGGGTTTGAGAGGAGCCATGGTGTCGGGCATTATACTAGGCTGTTTCCGCCGAAGAGGAGGTCAGGATAGTGTCGTCTGTCCTGCCAACCGAAATGCCACGTCGCCACCACGTCAATATCTTATAGTAGTAGGTAACAAGATATCTTATCTAATCACTCTATCTTTAGTGCTTGACATCTGTCATCTGTCAAAATGATATCTTTACGATCTTCTCTAGTAGTAGTAGCAGCAGTATGTCATCATATGATACGACAAGTACAATGTACATCATGCAGCATACTATATGCGTACAACATCAAACGCGTTAGTTTCCAGTCGTGTGTGTAGAATGAATACTAAGACGGTACCAGGTACGTCTAGAGTAGCAGCCATAGTAAGTAGAGCTCCAGAAGGCGATCTCACAAAAACCAGGAGTTGTGTGTTCAAATCTCAACACACAGATCGCTCCTCATGAAGAGAGGAAAACAACCCCCTTCATTCGACACAAGTCCTGGAGCAGTTCCTATCCACGGATCACGCGCATCGCACGATTTAGACAGCCTCAGATCGCCCGCTGGAATGTTGCATGAACCGGCCAGCCTTCATGAAGAAGAATGCAAAGAGGACAACAATCTCGCCGATGTAAAAAGCTCTGACGCCCCGGAAGTTGGTGCGGTGCAGGGTCAGGAAAACCTTCCGATAGGAGAACCCATTTATGCGGAAGTCCATACGCCCTCCACCCCAAAACCACAGAAATGGCATGAACGGCCGTTGTATCGAACAATGATGATCGGGGGTTGCTTGTTGGCTATCCTTGTGGTCGTAGGGATTGTGTTGGCTGTGGTGTTCGTCACTCTGCCCCGACCTACAGGAGATACATCACCCCCAACACTGCCTCCATCAACGATGGCACCAACTCCTTCACCGGTCACGCAAAGCCCTACGGCTGTCCCAACCTCCTCTACGACGCCCGAAGAAATCGCGTGCAAGTTCATTGGACACCCATCCTTGGCTGACTGTCGAACTACACTCAGATTCAACAGTTTCAACGGTGGCGACTCCACAACCGGAACCATTATTCCAAGTGAGATTGGACTCTTAACAAAGATGACCGCTTTGCTTCTTGACAAAAATCTTCTGACGGGAAGTATCCCATCTACCATTTCCCAGTTGACCCTTCTGACCTTCTTGTCGTTTTCTAACAACAAATTGAATGGGACTATTCCACCTTCACTTTCAAGCTTGACAAATCTTGAGCAATTGTGGCTCGATAACAATGTTCTAACAGGCACCATCCCTCCTACCATTGCAAACTTGGGACGGCTAAGGGCCTTGATTTTCGATAATAATGACCTGAAAGGCAGTATTCCACCCTCAATTTCAAGGTTGGCAGAATTGTCTCAATTGTCCTTCAGTACCAATACCTTTGGAGGAAGTATCCCGGCTTCCTTGGGAAGTTTGACAAAGTTAACTCATTTGGACTTTTCCAAGAACGCTCTTAAGGGAAGCATTCCATCTTCTTTCGGAGGCTTAAATCAGTTGACTGCATTAAGATTCTACAACAATACGTTGATAGGGAGCATCCCGGCTTCGTTCGCAAGCTTGACAAAGTTGGCCTTGCTGTGGTTCGACTCAAATTTCATCACAGGAACCATCCCGTATTTTCTTTCTAAGTTGACAGACCTTGTCTCCTTGTCATTCACAAACAATCAACTAAGAGGGAGAATCCCGTTTTCAATTGCAAGCTTGACCAAATTAACCGATTTGTGGTTGAACCAGAACGCACTCACGGGAGGCATACCTTACTCAATGGCAAATATGACGAACCTGATCCTTGTGGAAATGTCGGAAAATCAACTGAATGGGACTATACCCGCATCGCTTTCAAGCCTGACGAGACTCACCTGGTTGAATTTTTATGATAACAAATTGGGAGGAACCATCCCGTCTCTCCTTTCGAAATTGACAAATCTAAAATCTTTGCAAGTTCAAGCCAACAACCTGATCGGAAGCATCCCATTTTCAATGTCAACGTTGACACATCTGACGTATTTGTCGTTGTCAACCAATGAATTGACGGGGACTATCCCGCCTTCGCTCTGCACGCAAGCCATACGTCTTTACATTGACTGTGGTGAAATTGAATGCAACTGCTGCAATGATGGTGCTTCTGGGAATTCTTGTGCTTAGTTGGTGATGAAGGCAGAATTACTACCTATCGCCTTATCCATCAATACTTGTAGTAGGAACACGAAAAGTTATTTAAGATTAGCATATCCATTCACAAATTTTTTATTCACCTGAGCGCTTTTTATACCACGGAGTCGTTCGATAAAAGCACGATATCGCGCTTTTGGCCATGGTATCATCTGATCATGATGGTTGAAAGACTTCCTGACTTCGATCCACCTCCGCCCACTGAATGTTTGTAATTCGCGTCTCCCATGGCAATTGTATTCAGCAAATACGAGTGGATGGATTCCATCAAACCATCATTCCCCCCTCCAGACATTAGATACCAGAGATAGGTGTCAAGTTACATCCCTTTCGTAAAATTGACAACACAAAGATGCGGTTGCTCACATCCCACATCCGCTCGAAAATTCGGCAGTAAATTGAATCCATCTGTGAACAGAAAGAGGAGTGGTCTAAAGGCGAATTCGGCTGTATTTGCGTGTTCCTGAAGACACAATTCTAGCGTGTCGAACCGTATCCACCCTCTCGAGGGCACCGTCGTTTTAAGGCGTGTCCAACATATTTCAGAGATACTCATAACTCTCATGCAGCTCTAGTACCAAATCCATAGGATTAATTACACTGAGAAAAAGGCTGTTATGTCAATGGTTGCGCGGCAGGAGTATCACCTCGTAGAATACATATATATATACAACAGCTCTTGAACTTGTCCACCAGAAACGTCAGCACTTCTTCCCATGTTGAGCTTCTTCTTCGGTTCCTTTCTGTAGAGGTCTCTTTTCCGTCTTACCAGCGCTGCTGGACTTTCACTAATGTTTCCCGATCGTGATCTGAATTCATGGTAAACGTTGATTGATTGAACGCTGTCCTTCGATCCATAGCAAGTTCTTCTTGGCAAACCGGGAATGTATGCGAGAGAAAGAAACTACCAGCACCGTGATCTCCATGGTCAAGCGCGTCACCCGGCTCTAACCCACCTGCTTCTGCAATGGCCTACCCTCTAATTCGCAGCATTTCTAAATAGCGCCAGGTGGTCTTCTCAAACCTTGTCTTCAAAATCACACATCATTCCGCCAGCATACTAGACCGCAGCGTCGATGGTCGTCTCTGTCGAGGAATACTTATAATCGCAATGCTTCGGGCTCACATATGGGCTGATTGGATAAGTCCGCCAGTACGTCTCGGGCAATGCTGCTGGCAACGCCTTTTTCGGCAGCAATTAAGTGCGCAAGTTCATGAGCCAGTTGATGGCGCCGGATTCTTGTCGTGCGCCGCCACGAGGGGAATCAAATGTCTCGGTTGACAATCTGAAATATTTCAGCTCTGGCCTTATTATAGTAAAGTCGCTCATTCCAAGACAAGCCGACTTGACGCAACCACCATGTGACGTAGCTACCGGTAGAGTATGAAGTTCGACATTTCATATGGTCTCTCACCACCGAACCACCTACTTCCAAGTATTCGAATCAACTCTGCAAATGCAGTTGGTGCTCGAAAAAGAGGTGACGTTGCAACGCACGAGTTAGAGTGATACTGTTAGCGTGCATAGGCGTTGGTGGTAACACCTCATGGAAGCAAGGGCATTGAGTTGAGCATCTGTTGCGATGATGCGATATTGTATATTTTACCAGGGAGTAGACCTACATGTTTTATCGTAGATCGTAGTAGCAAAGCGCACTTTCCAGCTGAAAAAGTATCATAATAACAAAAAAGTGTTGTATATTAATCTGGGATTGGAAGTAAATAACCACCGGTACCGGTAACGAAATACCGACGGTATTATACTGTACCACTACCGTGATTTTTAAAAGGGGAATTTGCAATTTAGTCCATAAATAAGTTTAAAGATTATAAAGTACAATGACCCTCTATCTATCTAGTTTTGTACGTTATTGCAATATAGTACATTATGATTTCTAAATTGCATTGTAGTACACATCTTTTGGCCATGTTTGCTATCTAGTACATTTGTCTATTATATAATCCATTTCTCAAATGCAGCGCCTGCCACTCCAAGCTTCCACAGAAGATATCGTACCCCGTCCTGTAGACTAAACAAAAATCAACCATGTTCACCATGCTTTTATGGAGCCGTTCTTTGTCATTTATCTTCCCATGATAGCATCGATGGGTGCAAAACATTTCATTCTGATCCTGTCCATCAACCTCAACATTGGTCATAATTCGCTTAGGTGCAATACTCTTGTCACATTGCGTGATATCCATGGTGTGTCAAATTTCCTTGGAAAAACAATTTCAGTTTCGAAACAGTGTTGTACACAAATGCTTGTACACAGTATAGTGGAGGAGATCTTCATGTTCGAAAGCAGCCACACAATGGCAATTAAACCCAAGGGGACATTAACAACTCATCCACGACCACCATGAAGAATACTGGCGATGAACGTAATGATTTTAATAAGGACAAGTCTGCTGATGAACAAATTGTTCATGACAATTCCAATGAAGCCAATTCCAAGAACCCTGATGAAAACTACATCATCGAGGACGACGAGGACTATGGCAAGGTTGACATGGCAGAAGTCTTTCCAAACACTGATGACAACCCAATCGAGTACATCTACACCAGGGACAGCACTGGGAGAGTTATTTCGGTGGATTTGTCTCAAGGTACCTGCAACGAGGTAGAGTTCATTCGCAGTCACGATGAAAATGGTGGCATTGTTGACGTGGAATGCCGCTTCAAGAAAACAGGAGAAGATGATACGACAGGCAACAATTAGTAACCTAGATGCAGGACATGACAAGAAATGAAGTAACTCATAGTCTAGTAGTAGAACTATTTTTGTTACCTTCATCAAGCAACTACCATGCTGTGGTTACTCGTCTTGTGTTTCCTCTTGCATGTCAAGTGCGTCTTCTGCATCTATTTCGTTTTTATAATTCGTATTGCTCCTCCTTTCTTTCCTCGTCTTCTTCGTTTTCACGTTGCATTTCTTTGCCACGCTCCTCATCGTCGTTGTTGTTGTTTTCCTCGGTCTTCCTCAGGAAGCAATCTCTCGGTAGGCGTTTTTGGATTTGGACAAGTCCTCTTATTATGACCTCGGCGGCTGCAGTTCGAACAGATGATTGGAGAATCTTCGCCCATTCGGTATTCACTTCGATGACGAACTCTTGGTTTTGGGGCGCCCAGCTCCACGCTTTTTAACAATTGGCGGCAGCGTAATGCCATCAGATTTCAAAGAGTCGGTGCTTACCGGATAAACGTTCTGCTTGAGCGTTTTTTGCACGTACCCAAACTTATGATAATCACCCACAAGCTCTGATTGTATATAGGTCAAGTCGTAGCCTTTGTGAAGCCGATACACCGCCATTGCATGTCGGCAAGGAATCATGCAGTCCTGCCATGCACCACATGAGCACCATTGTTGTTCTGGTTTTACCGTGTGTGCAAGTTAAGTTGCACATTTGGCACATCGACACCAACAATTATATCACCAATATCAGCATCCTCAGGATCTCCATACTCCGGCGACACAACTTCAAAATGTCCACAGTCCTCCTCGACTTCTAGCACTGTCATTGAGGCTGCTTTCTCCCATCTTGCCTTGAGAAGCTTTTTCACTCTTGGCACAACATCACCACCGTCATGCTTGGAATACACCGTTCTCAGCTTGAAAGCTCTTGTACGCACCCCAACCTTTTTGTTACCATGGTGTCACGGTTGACGGCACGCCATGCTGTGTTGTACGAAACAACTTCGGAATCGTTCTTTCTGTTTGCCAGTGTTTTCACAACGTCACGGGCCGTGGGAGCAACATGCTTATTTTTGAGGACTTTAGTTATCGCATCAGTTAACATCTTGGAGGAATAACGTGTCTTCCATTTCCTACCATCGGCCGCGAGTGGGGGACGACAAACTTCAGCGTGGCGTGTCTTCATCCTAGAGACAGTGTACATACCATCACTCCTGCGCCTCGAGAAACGAATCTCAAATGGAC
Source organism: Fragilaria crotonensis (assembly GCA_022925895.1). Classification (NCBI taxonomy): domain Eukaryota; phylum Bacillariophyta; class Fragilariophyceae; order Fragilariales; family Fragilariaceae; genus Fragilaria; species Fragilaria crotonensis. The sequence goes on from JAKSYS010000037.1 coordinate 162,804, forward strand.
AGTTGATGTGTTCCCTACATTGGTACACACGAAATTTTCCATTGATAGAACGCTTGATGCGCAAGTGGTTGCCAGTTCTTTGTTCATAGATTTCCACAAGAGGGTTGATGTGATCCATCTCTGCAAAGGAGTCAATTTTTTCCGCCATCACCTTGTAGAAGGTTGTGTCCGATGATGCACCTGTTAGAGCACTGCTATCCTCGGTTTTGGAAGAAGTGGACATGGTGTTGATGACAAGAAGCTCATTTGAAAACCTTGTTGGGAAGTTGTTGTGCCTCGATAACCTGGTCAACGGCATCCGCCATGTCTTTGGACTCTTTGGACACCTCGAGTCAGAGTCATTCGTTGTCATCATCTCTTCGGACTCCTCGGAGTCAGAGTCATTTTCTTTGACTCTTTCGACACCTCGGAGTCAGAGTCATTCCTCCTCATCGCGACGGCACCCTGCGGAAACGGAAACTCGCTCGCAATAAGCCGTTCGACGGCTTGCTGCAAAGAACCTGCATCTCTTCGGAGGCGAGACTATCTATGGACGCATTGTCACACTCATTGTGTTCTTCTTCAACGGCTTTCCTGATGGGGTTTTCGGGACAACCTCGGTCAGCTTCACCTCGGTTGTGCCATTTTTATCAACAACAATGTCGGCGTCAGAATTTGTCTTGACCTTCAACTCCTGTTTGACCTTCTTCACAGCAATCTTCTTTTTCTGTGATCCTTCTGCTGCTTGGATGTTTCTTGTTTTCGAGGGTGTAGATTTTCTTGTGGTTGCCATGCGAGGCGGAACACCTTGAGCACTATTCTCGAACTTGCCTGAGGAAGAAAGAAGGAAAGCACCCCTGAAGTATGTGCTGGTGGTCTCCAGCTCTTCATTGTCAACATCGATGACCGTATTGACACCAAGACAATGCGACAATAATCTCCTTGCTTCTGTGACATTGCATTGTGCAAAGGAGTTTGGGTCAACAGGCTTTCGTTCCGCAAGATGCAAACACACAGCCACAGCAAATAGCCCACAGTCAAATCCGTTTTGTTGTTCCGGGCATGATTGGTAAAACACAGTTCGAAGTACAGCACCGTCTGATTGCTGTAGATGATGGTGCTCAGGTCGGTGCAGAACAAAGTTATTAACAAAGGTATTGACCTTCTGCACCAGTTTGGCTGCAGTGCTGCCACGAACAACCCTCCTCGCATTTCGCTCCAAGGAATCATAGAACGAAACATGAGTAAAGAAACTCGAGCAATGCATAGAAAAATCAAAACAACCCACAAAGAAGTGGCCCACTTCACCAGGCGGATTCACCAATGGAACAATGAGACGATATGATTTCCCATTAGTTGAAGCCGGCTGTTCCATCACAAATTTTAGCTTTTCTCGAAGTTGCTTGATGGACTCCTGATTACTCTTCCACACCTTTATCTTCTTGACTTGAGCCCTCTTTAGTGATGCCGTGAGATTCATGGAGGATATGTATGTCTCTGCACCCAAACTTCCAAGAAGTGGTGCAAATGGATCCACATCAATGTCCGGCCGTATTCCAGCACGTTGAACGATTACATCAAGAAGATGAGTGCTGAGCCATTGATCACGTTTCAAAGCGATGATGTCATCTTCAGTGGGAGTCAACAAATAGCCAAGGACACGAGGATCACCAGAAAAATGACCGCCATAAGGTTGTTCAACATTCATACTGGACATTTGGCGGCCAAGTGTGCAAAGATACAATAATCGCTTCTCCTGTCACTTAACTCCTGTCACACCACGCCTGTCACAGTTCTTTGCTGCTTTCTTGTTGATACGTACTGGATGGTAGTACCCTATCAGACAATACGACAATGGTGGACCGTGGTAGGACAAAGGACAAAAGAAAGGAAAAGAGCTGAATGTTCTTTGTTGTTTGAAGTGGTGAGTGTCAAATGGATTTTGGCTGGATGATGATGTATAATAGTGGAGGGAAATTGAGGAGGCACCGTAGTATACCTCTACATAAGTGTATACGGCCAAGTACTGATAGCGCGCACAAATTGTTTTTACAAGGAAATTTGACACACCATGGATATCACGCAATGTGACAAGAGTATTGCACCTAAGTGAATTATGACCAATGTTGAGGTTGATGGACAGGATCAGAATGAAATGGTTTGCACCCATCGATGCTATCATGGGAAGATAAATGACGAAGAACGGCTCCAAAGAAGCGTGGTGAACATGGTTGATTTTTGTTTAGTCTACAGGACGGGGTACGATATCTTCTGTGAAAGCTTGGAGTGGCAGGCGCTGCATTTGAGAAATGGATGATATAATAGACGAATGTACTAGATAGCAAACATGGCCAAAAGATGTGTACTACAATGCAATTTAGAAATCATAATGTACTATATTGCAATAACGTACAAAACTAGCTAGATAGAGGGTCATTGTACTTTATAATCTTTAAACTTATTTATGGACTAAATTGCAATTTCCCCTTTTTAAAATGCCAAATAACTGGTTACCTGCGAGTTGCAGTATACCAACCACTAACCAGGATCCATGGTCATTTTCTACAGTACTGGTACTGAGTTTATTTGATAGTATTTTGAATTCCGGTGTTCGGGAATACCAGTCTGAATTTCTATAAATGATCTGTCTTGCGTCCTGCATCAGTTTGGGTACGGTTCGTTTCTGTACTGTAGTACTGCAGTGCACTGTTACTGTAGTGTTTTTGCTGCCATTATGGGTTTCGCATTAGAACGCAAGGAAATGACATCAAGGATGACGTCACAGTACTGACCCTTTCACGTACTACCTACGGTGATACAGTACTCCAGTAAGACAGTAACATAGAGAGCGTCCTGATTGGTACGGCAAGACGTCGGATCCCAGAAGGCAAAACGCGTCGATTTGCAGTCGTGTAATATGTTTTTTAGCATGAATCCTACGCATTTTTGGAACTGGAGTTTACCTCAGTACAGAGTAAAAACCGTGTCTGCTCCTTCAGGCGACTCACAACGCACCGACATCGTAATTCGGAGCCTTCGTCACTAAATCGCAGTCCGGGCCTCATGAAGAAAGCAAAACGACCCCCTTCATTCGACGCCAGTCCTGGAGCAGTTCCTATCCACGGATCACGCGCATCGCAAGGTTCAGGCTGTCTCAGATCACCCGCTGAACTGTTGCAAGAACCGTCCAGCCTTCATGAAGAAGAATGCAAAGAGGAAGTAGGAACGGATGTCAAGATAAACGGATTCAGCAATCTCGCTGTAGTAAATAGCTCTGAAGCCCCAGGAGCTGGTGCGGTGCAGGGTCAGGAACAACTTCCGGTAGGAGAACCCATTTATGCGGAAGTCCATGCGCCCTACACCCCGGAACCAAAGAAATGGCATGAACGGTCATTGTATCGAACGTTAATGGTCGGGGGTTGCTTGTTCGCTCTCCTTCTGGTCGTAGGAATTGTGATGCTCGTGGTGTTCGTCACTCTGCCTCGATCTACAGGAGAAACATCACCCCCCACAATGCCACCCTCAACGACTACGCCAACTCCTTCACCAGTCACACTCAGCCCTACGGCTTTCCCATCCTCCTTCTTGACTCCAGAAGAAATCGCGTGCGAGTTCATTGGACATCCATCCTTGGCTGACTGTCGAACTACACTCAGTTTTAACAGTTTTCGAGGTGGCGACTCCACAACCGGAGCTACTATTCCAAGTGAGATTGGACTCTTAACAAATCTGACCGCTTTGCTTGTTGACAACAATCTTCTGACGGGAAGAATTCCATCATCCATTTCCCAGTTGACTCTGTTGCAGGTGTTGTCATTCTCCAACAACAAATTGAATGGGACTATTCCACCTTCACTTTCAAGCTTGACAAATCTTGGGGAATTGTGGCTCGACAACAATGCTCTCACAGGTATCATCCCTTCTTCCATTGCAAACTTAGCACAACTCGAGGCCTTGACATTCTACAACAATAACCTGCAAGGGAGCATACCGCCCTCAATTTCAAGATTGGCAAAGTTGTTGTATTTGTCCTTCGGTGCCAATACCTTTCGGGGCAGCATTCCCGCTTCCTTGGGAAGCTTGACAAGGTTAACTTATTTGGACGTTTCCAGTAATGCTCTCACCGGAATGATTCCATCTTCTTTTGGAAACTTAAATCAATTGTCTGATTTAAGATTCGACAACAATACGTTGATAGGGAGCATCCCTGCTTCGTTCGCAAGCTTGACCAAGTTGAGCGTATTGTGGTTCACCAAGAATTTTATCGCAGGAAGTATCCCGCCTTTTGTTTCAAACCTCACAGACCTTGTCTCTTTGTCATTCACTGATAATGCATTTACAGGGAGAATCCCGCTTTCAATTGCAATGTTGACCAAACTAACCAGTTTGAAGTTGGACCGGAACGCACTTTCGGGAAAATTATCGCCCTCAATGTCAAATATGACGAGCCTGAGCCATTTTGATATGTCACACAATATGCTGAATGGGGCTATACCTGCGTCGATTTCAAGCTTGACAAGTCTCACCTGGTTGGATTTCTATCAGAATCAATTGACAGGAACCATCCCGCCCTCCCTTTCGAGCTTGACGAATCTGGTTTTTCTGGAATTTCACGACAACAACCTGATCGGAAGCATCCCACCTTCCATGGAAAGCTTAACACGTTTGACTTTATTGTCTTTCTCCGCCAATCAACTAACGGGGACTATCCCACCGACGCTCTGCACACAAGCCATACAACTTTTTATTGATTGTGGCCAAATTGAATGCTACTGCTGCTCTGATCGTTTGTCTGAGAATCCTTGTCCTAGTCAATAATGACGGCAGAATCACTGCCTCAGCCAATGATGATGTGTGTCGATATTCATGATTGCGTTAGCCGTCTATAACACTTTAGTACGTACATGAAACTTTTTCAAGATCTGCGTATCCATGAGCTACGTGGGCGCATCCGTTGACCTGCGCCCTTTCTGAACAACGTGGTCATTCGATGAAGTGTCTTGCAAGAACCTGTCGTCAATCTGGTCATGACGGGTGGAAAGTTTGTGTCGTCAGTTTTGTCCCCAATTCCCGCTGCGGAAATCAGGTTTGCTTATCCTCAACATCGCTCATCTCGTATGCCTTCAACAGAGATTGTCAAACAATGCTGCGAGTCCATCACAGCATCGTTCCTACCATACATGTCTAACCATACATACCTGTTGCGGAGCGACCAAGTGGAGTGCGAGACAACTGGAATTTATTTAAAAAAATCCAACGTACTTCGGACTATTCCGCCTGTTTCATACGTAATTCGATACATGTTACCACCGAATTCATGCATGGAATTGCTGAGAGGTTTAAAGTGTAATTGGTCTCGTTGAAAGATGGACGTTTTTTTCTGATGGAGCAATGGCTTGACTCAACAAGTTGCTTGGCGCAATCGTTCTTGCTAATAGCGTCCTTTCGCTGCACCTTAGCATTTCGTTCGATGACAACGTGTGTCGCATCATCACTTAATTAGACAATACCTCGTCTCACAGATGTGGATGCTCACATGCTGCATCCGCCGGGAATGGCCTTCGGAGACAATATAAATCAATCAGTTGAGTACGACGAGGCATTCTCCGATGCTATCGCCGCTCTGAAATAGGCATTCCACGAAACCAGTTTTACGTTTACCGGAAGCCATTCACCGAGACAACTTTCCCTTCAGATAAACCGGGTTGTTGTCCAATAAATAGGGGCCTTCTCCGGAAATGAAGGAATTTCTCAGCACAACGGAGGGCCGAGTTCAAGGCTTCCTGGATTTGACCATCGCTTAAACGTCTTCGTGCGATGACATGTGAGGGTGATCAAACATTCCAGGGCTTTCTTTTTCTGGCGGGAGCCTACCGTAACATTTCTCCCAGCAGCCTAGATAGCCGATGGATGTTTCTTGACAATTGCGCCAACCGGTTCCAACCCACTTGCTTCTGCAAGGGCCTCATTTCTCATTCGCACTGCTTCTGCCGGCCGGTGTTCTCAAAACAAATTTGCATAAAGTCAATGTCGCTCATCACTCCGTCAGCATACGAGACTGCAGCATCGATGGCCTTGTTCTCCACCAGGTCGTTTCTGTCGTGCAATACTGCCAATCGCCAGGCTTCAGGCCTACATCAGGTACGCTGATTCGACGAGCCAGCAAGTACGTCGTCTGCGTTGCTGCAGACTCCGCCTCCTCCAGTTGCGATTTAGTGTGTTTAATTTCATGAGCCATTTGACGGCATCAGATTGTCGTTCACACTCGCCGCCAGGAGCGGAAGCAAAATGTCTCGATTGACAATGGGAAAGAGTACCCCAATGGCAAGGTTATAGTAGTCGTTCATTCCAAGACGACTCGCTGTGACAAGTAACACATGAAAATAGCTGGCGCATGAACATCGACATTTGATGTGGTCTCTCAGTCACAGAACCACCGGCTGCAAACATTCAAGTCAACTGTGCAAATGCTGTTGGTTCTCCCCAAGAAAGACTTGTTGCGCAGCATGAGTGAGAGCGATGATATTGGTGTGCATTGAAGGCGACACAAACAGCTGCTTGTGGAATGGCGATCAGTTGCGAAACATGCGACGTTGTGTTGCGCAGTACTTGTACCCTGGTACTGGAGTACTCGAGTACTCCTGGACTTAGTAGTAGGAGTACTAAAAAAGAACGGTGGTACGGTCGTACAGTACTGGCACTTCCTTTGGTCGTGTTGGCGGTTTGACTGATGACGCGGACATTGTAAGGCTCTGATGAACGCTACCGTGTTGTACACAATATCGTTGCTAGTAGAGTGATTACAGTACCAGGGTACCGTTATCTACTGTATCCCTCTCACCCCCCCCATGCTCTCAGACACCATTGCCAGAAAATGACTGCATTGGGACAATGATACGGGCAAATTGTGTCGGGGAGCAGAAAGAGATTGCTGTGCCTTGCCTGATGACAGCACTGGGGCAAGGTGGGGATATGCATCCGTAGCGTATGTGGGCGGGATGCGACCCATGTAGACATCCGCATGCTGGTGGAATTTAATCCTACCCGTCGGTTTTGTCAGCGAATCACTAAGGTTCTTATCCGTCCGGATAGGTACTGCCATGATTTGGCGAGACGCACTCCACTCCAGTAAAGCAAAGAAACGTATGTCCACGTGCCTTGTTCGTTTTGTTGGTGCCTGTGCATTAATCATAAAAATCGCTCCGGAATTATCCACGTGAAGATCGGTCGGACCATCTACCAGTAAGCCCAAATCCATTAAAATTGAACGAACGTACAGGATCATTTTTCCAGTGTCTGCCGCGCTCACAAACTCTGCTTCCGTACTTGACAACGCAACAGCTTGCTGAAATTTGGTTTTGTATACGACAGCCGCGCCCGACAGCATGATAACCATACCACTGACCGACCGGCGATGCGACACATCCGAACCCCAGTCAGAATCGGAGTAACCAATCGGAGTCATCGCAATCGATGGGATTGGGGTCAGCGCATTCTGTTCGTGAGAATATGGTGTCGGTAACGGCTCATCTGGCAAGTCCATACGTGGTTTCGTTCGCCAGAAGATAAGGCCATCAGTCCTGGTGTTGTTCAGGAATGCAAAAACCGCCTTAACAGCCAAGTAGTGGATAGCCGCTGGATTGTTGTTATACTGCGACAGCTTGGTGGTCGCCATTGAGATTTCGGGGCGTGCAATGACCAGCGCATATATGAGTTCCCCAATAGATGTTCGGTAAGAAAAACCTGCTTGTGTTTGAACAGCTTTCTGTTCCTCCGCCGTCTGCGGCCGCTCAGCCAGTTCCAATTGCCGATGATATTTGGAATCGCTGCGCATAGGCAAGGGTTGAGTGGATGCTGTAAGATCCAACCAATCGTGATGGCGAAGAATTTTGAGAAGATAATCCTCGCAGTGTATCTTGATATACCACCGTGTCTGCAGGACATTTGTGCCATTAAACTTTGAATAATACCGTCATTCAAGGGTGCCTTAAGATGCTCCAATCTCCTGGATGATCTCCATACATGCCACTTGATCATCCGCTGACACTGAGAAATCATCAACTTGACGCAGCAACAGTTGCAATTGAGAAGTAACAGGGTGTAGACGGCTATACAAGCACTTTTCATGTGTAGTGGCGGTGAAATGCAGGTTTTCCACCAAAATTTTGTGGATGTGCTGTTCCCATAGGCGTGGTGATTCTGGATGACCTTGCAACGCATTATTAACTGGAAGGACATAGTTCTTTGGAATAGGTGAACGCCCTTTACACTCCGTCCACCAAGTGCGAAATTGCTCGTCTATCCTCATATAGAATCGTTGCAATGGTGGTGGCGCTTCTGCAAAAGCATTTCCTGCATCTGCACCCATTGCTAATAAACACCTACTTGCCGTCAGTGCCCAATATATACGACTAGCCGGTTGCTCCACGCAGGTAGCGTACGTCTCCGCGAGTGTAACAGCCTTCCCAAATCGTTTCCCTCCATTACAAGTGCCTCGTGCCTTATAGATGGGATTGCCCGTGAGTGAACAAACCTTTAAGAGGTAATCCCAGACAAATGGCAACACTGTGGCACCATCCGGCCATGGAATCGGATCGCCAAACATATTTTGGAGTTCGTATTTGTCCAACTGATTCCATTCTCCACGTAGCCAATGTTCAAAGTCATCTTGTAGTTTGAGTTTTGCCCTCGTGACATTCATTACCGCAGGCAAAGGATCAGGCATCTGTGGGAACGCAGGTGAGGGTAACTCAGGAGATATCAATAATTCGTGCACATGTCGTAATTGGTCATAATGCATTTGTGGGACTTCCAAATCCGGCTGTACTCTCGGTTCGATTTTGGCAAACACAAAATCCACATGTGAAGTTTGGGCTTGGCGTTGATGGGATATCACCCGTCGCACCTCTTGAATCGTATGTACTCGTTGTCCCTGGATATGAGTCAATATGGCATGCCGTAAATTCCTTCGCCAACTCGGTAATCGGCTTGCCTGAGTGCCCTCCTGACAATCTTGAAGATACACATTACGATTATCGGCATCCTCTACCAAGAGAAAACCCATTGTTGGCAGGTTATTCATCTTGAGACGAATACTGGATGGTGTTCGATACATATTTGTATCAGTCCGTAAGTGCAAAATAGCTTCCAAGTCCTGCTGGGAAGTGGAAAGTGTATGAAACAGTGATGCTGCTTGTGCCGTGTATGATGTTGCCGTTGGCTCACGAAGGTCTTGATTCACATCCAAAGCATCAAGAGGAAGTGGTGCTACACCTCCTTCCTCGTGAAGGAACAAAATGTGCTCCTTTGGCGGACCAGTACGCTGCACTAACGCAGGGTCAATTGTCTTTAAAACCTGTTGTGCTCCAGGTGGCCTATCGGTACTACCAAAATGGAATTCATCGATCATGGTGCAGTGACGTGCGGTCTTATCGCGATGCGTGACATCATCATAGTACACCAAATTTCGATCCGTTGATGTGAACCGCAAGAACCGACCATCATAGTAATGGGGATCTCCTTTTGTTGGTCTGGGACCACTCTTCTTCACGATGACTCGGGACCCGAATGCCCGCATGTGTTTGATATTAGCCCGTTTGCCCGTCCATGCATTATATGGAACATCCTCAATCGTTTCATGATAAAGGCGATTATAAATGTACGCCGAATATACCATGGCATCCGCCCAGAATATAATGGACATCTGTGCGGAGTATAACAAACAACGTGTCATTTCGCCCAGGGTTCTGTGCGGACGCTCGGCGATGCCATTTTGCGCCGAGGTATCCGTTGCCGTTTTCTCCAGAACATATCCATGGGTGAGCAATAAGCGCCGAAATGGACCTGATTCCGCCAGAGACCCTTCACCATCTGTGCGCATAATCTTAGTGGCCGTTGAACGTAAGCCATGCGTGCGCAGAAAAAGATCAATCAAATCCAGATTGACGGAACGGGACCTCAAAGGGAAAACCCAAATGTATCTGATGGCTCTGTCCACAATGAGTAAGTAACAGACAAATCCCTGCCGACTCTCTACTAGTTTTGGTTGCGGTTCCGCACACCGATCGTACACCTCCTGCAGATTTCGCGGTCCCCGAAAGAAACCAATATCCATTTGAAACATCTGGCCTGGGACAAGTTGGGAAGTCGTCACATTGTGGCCTTTTGGTGCACGTTTGAGCTTTGCAATATCACACGCCCGACATCTGATAACCGACGGGATCTTGGTTGTAAATGGAGGGATCCCATTGACAAGGGGTTGCGTCTTTCTGAGTTTGGTTTCCGATGGATGACCCATGCGTTGATGCCAGATTTCGTACTGCAGAATTGCCTGGTCTGTACTATGAAGATGGGTGGTCATACGCCGCAGCGCCACCGAACATTCCTTTGTCGCACATGGTACTGCCATCATTGGAACCGACATATATGACGTGAAGCCATCAAGGGGATCAGCGGAGGTAAAGTCATCCGGCAAATCAACCGATATCCGTGCAATCTTTGCGGTGGATATCCTACCGTCCCTGGAAGCGTCTGCTGCAGTCAATTGGTCGTCAAGCTTTGCGGTGGATATCCTACCGTCCCTGGAAGCGTCTGCTGCAGTCAATTGGTCGTCATCTTGGCAAAGGCCTCGTGCTCTCCAACTTCTCCGGTTCCGATGGAGTAGATGGCACAAATTTCATATTCTGGATGAAGTACACCCCTTTTGAGCGAACCGTCGGGTACCGTGAGACAATTCGTTGTTCCTTATCGTAAAAGGTGATCCAGCCACCCTGACTGCTCGGCACCGCCTCCTGTGTCCACTTATGGATTCGCGGATGTGTTTGCGCATGATGCTCCAGACTGAATATTGTACCAGTGATGGTAGGAGCATACACAAACAAGATTCAATCAACCGTCTGTGTGGCATCGTAATGAACATGAGCATACCCTTCACCAGCAGCCTTTGTCACTGTACCATCATAGCCAGTTATCTCGTATTTTGTGGTAGTGGTGAAATTGTGTAAAATCTCTTTAATGCCAGTGGCACTCACCGATGCCCCAGTATCCGCAAGATCCCGCTGCTGAATTGTCGTGACCGAGAGTGTAATACATCCTGACCTATGCGTCTCCGAATCCAACCCTGCTACATCCAAAAGACACTCATGACGTTCCTGTCGTATATCTTCGATGAGAGGTAACTTTACTGCTTGTGCCGCACAAATATCATCAAATTCCAGGTACTCGTCTGACGGATGCGTTGCATGTACATGGAAAATGTTCCCATCGTATTCTGGCTCCTCTCTTGTATAACTGCATAGGAGTCTGTTAGATGCTCAATCAACCCATTAAGTTCATCCGTTTCTTGTGTACCTAAATGACCATACAGCATGGACAAGCATCTCATTCATGGTTTGGCGATTTGCTGGGTGTTGCTTTTCTTTATACCGCTGCATCGTTGTTTGAGCCATCCCTGAGTTTTCTTTAATATAGTTGAGGCATGCCGCAACTTTGGGCAGCACTCTACAATCGCCCACCTCGTGTCCATATGTATAGCAAGCTGCACATTGAGTATCTTTTGGTTGCCGAGGAAACCGGGTCCCACCACGTTGCTGTATCGTGCCTCGGCGCTGCGGGGTTGTGCGTTCTGTCTGAACCGGACTACTATGCTGTTCCCCTGGCACCGCTGTCATCGGCGATGCCCGAGTAACGTATAGACGGGCTGGCATCGGCTGCCGTGTCCCCATTGCGGGATTCTGTACCGTTACTGCCGGATGTGAAGCTAGCAGTATGGGCAAGTTAGCAAGATGAAACCTGGTGGGGAATGGTCCTGTTTTGGAGTATTGATCCAGGTCATGAATTAACTGCGCTGCCGCCGAGGTAAACACTGCTACTTGACGCATGCCCTGCAAGAACATCAAAGCTTGTTCCCGTGGCGTATACATGCGTTCAAACTTCTCCTGATATTGAAAGAATTCATCCAACTGTGAGGCATACTCGTACGGGTGTGCAGTTGAGTCCACCGGAGGCGGTGTGCTGAGTTGGCTGATGTCCTTTGCATCTGTCATCAAAGTGGCGGCCAATAATCCCTTGAGCATTGTGTATCCATCTCGTGTGCGGCTATACATGCTGAGCAACCCTTCAAACCGTTGATCCGATGAGTCCAACACCTGGTCTTCCTCCAAACGAGCATAAATGGCTGTAGTGTACTTTGTATACAACTGAGACGATGGATCCAATGTATCCGGATAGAGTGTTGTATCAGGATCGTCTAGATGAACAATCCGTAGTTGGTCAAATGCCTTGATTGGCACCCGGTATTGATGGAGGAAGTCCGCAAATGCATTGTAGAACTTGATTACTGCCTTCCTATCACTGGATCGCAACACGGTGGGTGTATGTGTGTTTCTGAGCTTGAACAAGTAGTGGTCGGCTGCTTCCTGGTCCGCCAACTGTGGTGTTGGTGATCCTCTGGGCTGTCTCGCCTGCTCCGTAGGAGTTGGAGCTAAGTCAATATTACCCCATCTTTTACTGTAAGTAACAGGTGAAGGCACATCTGTGCGAGACAATGGTGGACTCTTATTCTGTGCTGGGGCAGGATTAGGTGGTAATGGGATCTGCGGCAGTTCCTCCTCCTCAATAGGGACCCCACCTCTGTCTTCCAAGATACCATCCTGTAGGCGCCCAAGTACCTCCTAACGTATACGCTCAGCTTCACCCGTAAAGTTATCCAGTTGCTCGGCCATGTCGGCTGTGCGTTGGTCACAGAAATCCTGGATACTGTTCTTGTGTTCCACTACTTGCTTGGCTGTCACCCGATGGAAATGAGCGAGGGCATCCTCCATAGCAGTCTGAACCTCCTGCTGTGTGCGTTCCATCCGGAGTCGATGTCTCTCCATTGCCGCATTCTCCAATGCACGTGAATGTTCATTCATAGTGTCCACTGCCGTTTCCATAAGAACAGCATATCGATTTGATGGGGTTGTTGATGATATGGATTTGTGATCTCCTTCTAAGTATCGAGCGCTCACGCTCGGGGGTGTAGAAAGGAGAATGGAGGGTCCACGATCGTCCACACAGAAGCACACACACGAGTACCGGAGAACGGTAAGCAATTCTCTTGGCAATGGCGGTTCGGCGTTTGTAGTATGCGGCGTGTAGTTCGATGTGTGAGATGGACAATGTCGTGGAGGTGCTTGTGTAACGATAAACCTTGTACCTCTATACCCTTACGATCGATGACCGGCAAGAGTGCAATTGAAGTAATAAAAGGATTAAAGTAGAAGTTGTGAGTGGAGTACATGAGAGGTACTCCACTAATTAGACTATCTACATACCTGACTTAGTAACAGGTATGTGGAGTGCATACGCACCGGGCAGTACCGTATTGTGAATACGGTACCAAACAGCACGGTGCTATACACGTACCATGGACATATTGTAAGTCGTGACAAACATGCAGTAACACACCCCCATTGTATGCGTCATGAAGACAAAAGCAAAACAATGAGTATAGGAATGCATTCGGGAGAACGGCAACAATTGACATTTAGTCGCGTGTCATCCAAGGCGCGCCATAGTGTCCCATCAAACGACGAACGTGTCGGAAGTGCAGCGTGGTGCCGAGCGCTTTGGTGAGAGCGTCCGCTGGGTTGATGATACCCGGATGTGACAAAGAATGATATCGCCGTTGGCTTTCCATTCTTGAATCGCGAAGTGTTGAATATCAATGTGTCGCGAGCGTGGAGTTGGTCGGCTCGAATTGATCATCAGAATCGCAGCTTGATTGTCCTCATACAAGATCGTCGGCCCGGGTTGTTCGTAATCCAACTCATGGAGGATGGACCGCAGGTACTTGGCGATCTTGGCGGCTTGACGGCGGCGATAAACTCGGCTTCGGTTGAGCTCGTGGAGACAGTGGACTGGACTTTCGACTTGTACGCAATCGGTCCACCGCAGAGCATGAAAGCGAGACCGGTGATCGAGCGTCGTGTGCTGAGATCCGTGGCATGAGCAGCGTCAACGTAACCGGCGAGGAGGTGGGCGATTGCGGCTGAGGGAAGTCGGGCAACGAGTGTCGGACACCAGGACGATGAAGTCTCCAACTGGGAAGGTATCGATCGGAGCAGGACGCCAAAAATCAGTCCCCAGTCCTTTGTCATGCGCAGGTATCGTGCAAGGCGACGCAAAGAATCAAAATGAATCTTGACAGGGTGATCCGAAAAACGAGCAAGGAGCGTGACGGCGAAACCAATGTCGATGCGGGCCACAACGTAAACGTAGATCACACAACCGAGAATGCTGCGATAAGAGAATCCGGCATTGTCCTCGTATTCCATGAGTGCGGTAGCGGTTGCGGTGGCAGCGTTATCATAGTCAGGAATAGTTGCGGGATCGTCGACATGGCGATGGGTTCGATTGGGCGCTCGCTGGATTCGCGGTTGCCTGGTGAGGACCATCCGTAGTGTTCGAGGAACCGGTCGATATACGATTCGCAGGTCACTTGGATATAGTGGCGAGATTGAATGATGTCAACACCATTGAATGAGTTGAGGACCCCTTCATCGCGTAGATCAATCTTGTCCTCCGCACAGATAACTGCGACCATTTCCGAATTGATTCAACGTTGCGGCATCCGATGGCTAGATCATCCACTTGTCGAGAGATAAGCATCTTCCATCCATCGTACGTTCCGTGGTACAAGCTGCGTTCGTGCGTGGTCGATTTGAAGCCATGCCGATGCAGGACCTTGTTTATGAAACGCTCCCATAAGGCACCGGATTCTGGATGACCTTGCAACGCGTGTGGACTGGGAGCACATGATCACGAGGCACGTTAAAACCGTTGCGAAGGAGGAACCAGTCGGCGTACGGTTGGTCGATGTATACGAACGTAGGCTGGTCGGGAGGTGGCGAGTTGGCGTAGGCGTTTGTCGCGTCGACCTTGATGCAAATGTATCCCTCGTTCGCACACAGGGCAATGAACATCCGCATGCAGGGTTGCTCGATGCATGAAGAGTATGTGTTTGCAAGTTTCAAGGCGGGCGGCGCGAGGGGATCCATCACAACAATTGCGTGCCTTTCGAGTTCCATCGGCCTTGATGGAGTAATTCCAATGCTGGCGGAGAATAATGGCGCCGGCAGGTGGGTAGACGGCGGGTCCGTACATCTCCTGTTTGGCCATGGAGTCGAGTTGCTTTGCTTCAGCCAGTTGCCAATCTTTCCAGTTTGATAAACGCTGTAGCTTGCGACGCGTAAAACTACCAAGAGCCTGTTCTTCTTCCGTCCCAAAAGCAGTAGTATTCAGGCTGCGCATCATGAGCAGGAGCTGGTCGTGTGGGAGAGGCTCATGCATCGTGATTGCGATACGGGGCTCCGGTGCTGTTGCGTTTGGGACAGGGAGAGACGAAGGCGCCGAGGGGGCGGGGCCACGAAGGAGATCGATGAGACGTAGCTGATCAACGGACAAGTGAAGCGGGCTGTCGTTCGGGCGAGCGCTGACCGGGATATAGCGGTCAGGCGCGAAAACGATCGTGAACGAAGCGGCGTCTGACGCAGCGACACCGGTCAAAGCGAGGATGATCGACTCGCACGAGAAAACGGAGATGCCATCGATGGATACGATGTAGGCGCCGATGTATTTGCGACGCACATTTCGGATGCGAGCGGCCGAGGAGCTGGGGCGACGCCAGAGGTAGCCCCGCTTGCGTATGTGACACGCGGAGATTTCAAAACCGAGGGTTGGGTGGTCGCATTTGATTGCTTGCGTGATGGAGTCGAGGCGGTGGAACGGGTCGTCGGACACCTCAAGGTTGAGGGGAGAGCGAAGGACGTTCAGCGACGACGCCGTCAGGGGACAGGAGACGGAGGGCTTGCACGTTGGGCGGAGCGTCGGCGAGATCATTCATACCTTCGTCGAAACGAGCGTGTGTTGCAGTTTTGACGAGGGAACTGGCCAGATCAAAATAGTACAAGATTTTGAGTGAGCGAGAATAGCCGAGGAACACGCCAAGTCGCGAGTTGGGAACAACACGTCCGTAGCGTGTCGTAGTGGACGCACGTGGACGCGGCAACCGAAGGTTCGTAGCTTGACAAATCCGGGAGTTCGCCACCACATAATTCATGAGGACTGGACAAACGGGCGCCGTGGGGATAAAATTGTATAAGCGCACGAAATGATAGAACGCATACGGCCAGAAAGCGGGACGGAGATTGGCGCCAGTCAACATGGCGCGCAAAGCATCACCGATAGTTTGGTGAGGGCGTTCGCCAGGGCCATTTTGGTGAGACGAGTCAGGGCCAGTGAGTTGGGTCTGATAACCAAAATTGGCGAATGTATCAAGGATTTCCCGACAACGTCCAAGTTCCCTCCACCATCCATTCGAACATATTTACCGGCGCAGGTGGGCGCGTTGTTTGCGAGCCATTGGTTCAACCAATCCACCGGCGGGGCTTTGGTCGCAAAGGCGCGCCAATCAACCGACCACTGAAATGATCGGTGATCAAAACGTAGCAAGTTTCGCCGTTGTGGCCAACCAAATTATCAAAACGCTTGGAATCGGAGCTCTTCTGGACCATGAAAGCGAAGTCGATGCCAAGGCCTTGAAGGCATGCGGTGGCGGTCATGGTGTTGGCATGGCCGCGCGGTGTCTTGCGGAGCTTGGAAGCCATACAAACCGCGCACTCGTCGATGGTGTCAGGGAGGCTAAGCGCCGGCATGCCACGAGTATGCTTGTGGAGTTCGGAGAGCCGGCGAAAGTTCAAATGACCGAGACGTTGGTGCCACAGCATACGGAGGGCGGAGCGTCCAAGGGCATGCACAGTGAAAAACTCGTCGATAGCGGATCCAGAGCCGTCCTGAAACTCCGGAGAGGTGGGACGAATTTGGGGCACCGAGACCGGATGGGTGGCAAACGACGATGGACAGTGTGCGGAGGGAGGCGCAACAGCGATGGTCAGAGGGTCAACCACAAAACGCTGGGGTCCGCATGGCAATGGGGCGATGTGAGCATCTGTCGACGGGACGAAGAGGGAATCGGTGAAGGTGAGACCGCCTCGGAGACGAGTAGGTTGTAGACTGATACAGATATCTTCGGTGGTCTGCGTGGATGCGTTGCCAGGGAAGCGGATCAGACCGATGCGATCTTCGGAACTGTTCATGCTGTAGCCATCGCTTGCAAGTTGCTTTGCAATCGCGCAGTGGCTGATGATGACACCGGGGATAGACGCGGTGTGATATGTCGGACGAAACACAGCACTGCGTGAAACTGGATGCGTTCAACGAAGTCACGACAGCAAACGACGGAACACGGAAGGCAGGAAGACACAGGAACCCAACGCCATCGGGGTGATGCGAGTGGCTACCGGCATCAAAGAGGCGAACCTTGGTGTTCGACTTTGCAAGGGCACGATAAGAAGAGGAGGGAAGCGTCGCTCGTTGTACACGCCATAGAACCGTTGTCGGCATGTGCATAGATCGCGCGCGAGTTGGTGTCATACGTTTCGGATAACCGACGGAATAGGAAACTCGGAGTCAACCGCTGGAATTTCCGATGAAACCTCAAGTAGAGTGCCTTCGTCACAAATGGATTCGAAGAATGGGACGGTTGTGTCGATGTTAGCACAAGACTGAAGGTCAATGGGTTCGAAACAAAGATCAAAGTCGTCCGATGATTCCGGGAAGGATCCACGCAAAGCATTCAATTGATAACCGTCGGGTGAGACGTCGTCGTCTTCAGTGGCAGGAGTGGCGTCGTTACTATGGGATCGAGGTTGTACCTCGGTGACATCCGAATCTTCGGAGGTTGGTTTCGAAAGGATGCTGCGAACCGTGCGAACCCCGGGGGATGGACGCCCATCGGCATTTCGAATGTTGATGCGGCTGCGGAAGTGGGAGTGCGCAGCGGCGACTTGACTCTTTAGCTGTGGATGACGTTGCGCGAGACTCTCCGCGACGATGTAGTCCACAAACGATTGCAATCGGTCAAGGTGTGACCGGTTTGGTGGCATCCAAGGCACGTGGCCGAATTAGCCTGGTTATGCGACATCGCCCGAACCAGAAGATCTACTTCGTGTTCACCCAAGCAGTCTGTCGTTCCGAAAGAGCATCGGGGACAGAGGGCAGTTTCGATGCGTCGCACGACTTGGTTCGACGGAGAGTACCGATCCCTTGTGCTGGTGGGCGGTGGAGCTGTGACGTCACGTCCGATCTCAATGGAGTATTGGACGAAAGTCGTGGCAAGTTGTGACATCGTGAGGTGGAATGGGAGTGTATCCGAGGTGCGACCCGTGCGGCGGTCGCGTTCCACTAGGCGACGGAACTCAGATCGCCACTCAGTGGCGAGATTACGAACACTGAGATCGAGAGCTTCATACTCAGAGTAGTTGCGACCAGCGATTCTCTCACGAGCCATGAAATCCTGAAGGCGGCGCAAATAGGAGCTGAAGAGTTCTGCACGACGCTGCCGAGGGATCTCGTTGACTGTATGCAGGGCTGCCTGGAGACGTGGATGGTGGAGTCGGAGCAAAGAATAGATCGCATCATACCCTGCGTTGGCTGCGCAACCTTGACTGCACTGTGTTCTCTGCTACCGGCGGGAATACGGTCTCTTGCGAAAGGACGCCGTAAAGCAAAGACGACATGAACGTATCTTGAGCTCGGACGGATGCAGGGAGCATCAACCACCAGCTGCCGTGGATATTGTCCTGTTCCACGGATTCGTATGGCGGGCACCACAGCCCCCACTGTAAACAGGTTGCACAGAACAACTTGTACCAGTGGATGAAAGAGTCCTGGCGTGCCGAGTCAAACTTTGGGACAATCGTCTTTCTAAAGTCTTTGTATCTGACTTCGGAAGACATGAACTGTCGCATGTAGTCTTCGAAAGATTCCGCACCCGAAGTGATCGGCGCATGCGAGTTCATGGTACGCCCCGATGCCTGCGTGTACTGGGTGCGTGGAGTGCCATGTTCGTTGTCTTGGAAGACAAGGCGACCTCGAGGTCCGCGGGGTTCAGTAGACGCCAGATAGGAGGCACGGTTGTTTTCGTCGGCTTGAGTCTGTGTGTTCGGGCACATCGACAGTAAACCTCGGAAGCTAGCACCGCCTTGTATACCAGCAGTCGGCGAGTTGCGTTCGACGAGAGGGGTCGCTGGAGGCGCCTCGACGTTGTCTAGCAAAGGTGGCCCAGTGAAAAGGAGAGCGGCATTGATCTCGTCTCGTTCCGCCGATGAAGCTGAGCTCCCTTGTGGGGCCACGGATGATCGGGGTGTCCCCGATAAACCAGTCTGGGATTCTCGCCGATCGCTTCGTTCGTCCTCTTCG
>JAKSYS010000383.1:0-58638 GCA_022925895.1 Fragilaria crotonensis
TCGCGCAGACGCTTGACAACTTTCGCAAACTCAACCTCGCCGCCGTTTCTTGGCAAGGCAAGCTCCATATTGAGGTACGTGTCGTCAAATGTCAGGGGTGAACCCGGCGTCGGCATCTGGTAGCATAGAATCGGAGACAGCATTCTCAAACTCATCTTGGAATTCCGGGTCATATTGGAGTGAGTCGCCCCATTGACCTGGCGTTACTTTGCCTTCGTCATCCTCGATGAAGTAATCTTCTTGTCCAAGCCTTTCAGAGATAGACTTGTCATACGCCGTGATTCTATCTCTGTTCTCGTCAGTCTGCAATTCGAGGTTCGTAGCCCGTTGCACTGTTGTCCTGGAGAGCACCTTGCCTTCCTTTGTCAAAATCCAAAAGGACATGAGCGTGCCGACTTTATGCGACACACCCAACCATCGACCGAGTTTGGTTTCACCGAGTCCTGCATTTTCTTTGTACCAAGCCCAGTCGTAGAACCCGAAGTCCAAGTACTCGGAGATGTCGACCGACTCTCCTGTTACTTTTTCCAGCGGGCATTTTCCTTCCAGACCGCGGGCTGAGTTTGAGGTGCGATTTTGAATCTCGCAAACCCACCTCAGGCCATAATCCCAAAGCCTTTGGGGAACTTTCTTCCTCACCATGATACGATACCATTTCTTTCGGACTTCCCTGATCACTCCTTCCGCAAAGTTGTGGTTTGGTCGTTCAGGTTCGGTGACGTGATAGTTGATTGAATATTTCCTCACGTTCTTCATAAATTCTGTTTTCTTGCCGCATTGTTCACGCGAGCCGTCAAACGTCAAACGCTCCGGACGTCCGTAATCATGTATGAACTGTCGGAGCGCATCACCAGCCATCGACTTTGTTTCCATCGGATAAACGACGGCAAAGAAATCTTTGGACGCGAAGACCTGGCCGTACCGATTGCCATCTAGCGACTTACATCGGCCGTCCATTGTATCACAATAGAATTGCCCCCGTAACAACGGTGTCTCGAACACTCGATCGGCTCTGTATCGTTGGCTAAGCGGCATTGTCGCTGATCTCGTTGCTAACTGGGTCGTGACCTTGATGGTGTTCTGTGCCTGAGACAATCCAATGCACCACCTGTCACTCAACTCCTCGGCAGATACGCCGAGGTGACGCTCGTTTGAAACGAATGTTCGCCTCGTAGGCACATCATCGATAACATTGACACGGACTTCGGCAATAAGCCGTTCCACAATAGTGTCTGGGTTGAGCCCACATTCGCAAACGTCGATGCGACTATTCCGGGAACTGGATAATTCGTTTTCCATTCTTTGATGGCCATATTCCGGAAATTGAACTTCGTTGGGGTTCCAAGCTGCCTTGGAGCTGAGAGTGATATGACGACACTCCTGTAACTCACGTTCCGTTGGGGTATGAGTCGTAAGATAAATGGTCGTCCCCTCCGATTGCAAGGGTATCTTCACTGATTCTTCCTCTTCTTCGAGGTACATCCCTCTTTTGTCAAAGGGGTTGTCTTGAACCGTGACGCCATAGTGGCGCATTTGGTTTGGGTTTAGAAGGGAGTGTTCCAACACCTCCCCCATCCATAGTGCTTCGTTGAACACAAGGATACAAGTCACCGGTGACTTGAGAAGTCCATGCGGTTGCTCCTGTTGCAATACTGACCTCTTTTATAGACTCGTAAGAATCGGTGTATGGTGATACGTCGCATTCTCTGCCGGTATGCGCAAGCACGATGCAATTACGTCCCAGTACAATTGTGTCAGCATGAGAATCCAACTCAAGCCTACTGTAAATTGTCTTTTCCTCTCGCGCGAGCCACCGTCCTTGACTTGAGCCGGCGAACGGATGAGACGTGTGCTGAAATGCCGCGGTGCAGCGAATTGTAAATGCTGAATCGCCGCACCAGCCATTCAAATATGCCGGTAACGATATGTGCCGCAAAGGCAACCCATGATGATACCGGCCCAAAGAGTCAGTTCTTAGTCTTTGCCCTCTTCTGCTGGCGACCGCCAAATGAATCACCAGCGTTGTCAGGCGTGCTATCATCGTCAGTACTTTCGTCTGTACCACCGGCATCCTTGGAAGACTTGAGTGATGCCAACGTCCTCTTGAGTTCCGCGACTTGGCCCTTGATTTCTTTGAGCTTCTTTGCGGAACCGACTTCTGACACCTTGCGTCCAGGCTTTCCACGCCCGCCCTTTGCCTTATTAGATATACGAGTATCCATCACAGTCTGCCTGTCTTCTTTGGACAACTGCTCCCAGTCAGAGTAAAACCCTGTCCAGATACTTCCGTCAGGCATGTGGATACCGTTCCTTTTGCCTGATTGGCCTCCTCCCCGGATCCTCTTGATTTCGCTGTCCTTCTTACCAGCGCGAGATCCGGTCGCAGACACTTTTCTTGGCGTGTGCTGGTCAGGGAGTTCAGAGACTTGGGCGGAAAGGTGATTGGCACATTCGGTAAACGAAATACCTTCGATTGCTGCACGAACTCGCAAAGCACCGACGGCGTCTTGGGTTGTGGGTGTTCCACCTTCTTGAGGAGCATGCGAACTTTTGCCTGTTCGGAGACTTCCTCGTTTTCCTCTTCGAAGATGTTGAACATTCTCTGTAGTTTGTCGAGAAACGCAGAGAACTGCATTGCCCTTTCATTCTTGTAATACAGGTTGTCGCGAATCTTTTCAGCATCCGCGATGCGTCGGCTTGTTGCCTTCGCCGCTGTAGTGCTTACGGAGAGCGATCATGTCAGCTCTACCGCTTTGTTTGCGGGCCAATGGTTTGATCCATTGTTCCGCCGTCTCCGTCTGGAGGAAACTCTTCAATAGCTGATGTACTTTACGTGCATCGGCCTGAAAGATGGACCCTTCAGTGGAGAGCAGGCGATGGTTCGTTCGTTAAAGCTCTCGAACGTCCCGTTCCTGTCGACTTCTTCTTGTTCGCGCACGACGTATGAGAGAGGCACACCGTTAACACCCTGAATTGTCGAAAGATAGTTCACGAAAGCAGGCTCCCATTCGGGCCATTTCTTTTCGTCTTTGAACTTCCCCGGGTCGGCGGCCTTGCTCACAGTATCAGATTGTTCTTTTTCTACCTTCCTGACGTCTGCGCGTTGGAATGCTTCATCCAAAGCACGACAGAACAAGGCTGCATCACCACCATCCGCCAGAAATGTATCAAGGCTTGGTTCTTCGCTTACACGGCCAAAATCTTGAACCCAGTGGATAAGTCCGATAAGGCGCTTGATGCGACGGACTCCGAAGATAAAGCGTCCGTCGTTGATGGTTCGGCGTCCATAGGATTCCGCTAGGTCGCGAATATCCTTTTCCTTCATGGATTCCAGGTCTACAAACGTAGTCAATCCTTCAGAGCGAAGGAGATCACGAGTCGCTTCGTTTTCAAACCCGATCCAGAGTAGAACCATATCCATTGGATCGGCACCTATAACTGGTGGTTCGGCTGCAACTTCGTCTCCGGCAATCCCTACAATATCCATGTCTTTATTAATCTGCCATAGGATATGCAATAAGGGTTAGTTCAGTGCTGTAACAGCAACCTCAGAGAGGCTGTCGACACTTCTGTCAGACAATTCTCGGGCGTGACGAATACGCTCTACCAGCGAGGAATGATCAGTTCCATCTCAGTTCTGGCTCACATGGACATTCGTCGATGTGCCATTAATGTGCGTGTCGGCTGACTTTCGTCAAGACAACCATGTTGACAACGCTCATGACTCTTTATCATTACCAATGCCTCATTGTGCAACTGGGTCTGATAAACCGTATAAATGTGGTGGGTAACAACGTTCCCCATCATTTAACTTACTAAAGTATCAAAAGCAATAGAACGCTTTCTCGATAAAAGAGTGAGCAATCGATCTTGCGATACGATTGTGCACCTGTCGCTTATATTACTCATGTGTGCCCCCACACATGTTACACTATGTATATACGTATGCTTCTATCATCCGATCATACTGGTAACGTACAGTGACCGTATGACAGTATTTCTTCGAGTCCACACTCCCACACTCCCACACTCCCCACGCACAACACACAACAACACTACAACAACGTATTGTGACTTGTGAGTCAATTTTTTACTCTCTGGTCACAAACTACCGCCATGCCTTCCACAACGCATCGAGGCGGCTGGTCCACATCCATCTGCGACCTGTTTGCGAATTCAAGACAGAGAAGCAGCTGTTGTGCTCTTGCTTGTTGCGGGTTGCTCTTGTCGGATCGAAACGCGCATCTTATCCTCGATGATCAACGTCCATCCTGGTGGAAGCGCTTCTGTTGGAATATTGGAATGCCAGTTGGGATATTGTTATTTCTCAATATCTTGGAAACGTTTCTGGCGCAAGATGATACTTTGGTGATATGGGACCTATCGATTGCATGGACGATGATCATTATTGTCCTATTACTATTGTACCGCGCCAAATTCGAACGCACACGAGTACGTCGAGCGGTAATGAAAATGTTGTTTGAGAAACGAGCTGGTGGCAGCGGAGGTACCGATGATCTCTTCGTCGCGTCTGCTGATACGCATCTCCAGCTTCATGCCCATGATATTCGCAGGGCACGCAACGTGTTCTTGCTATCCCAAAGACGTTGCCTACGTCATGGCGACAGCACGAGACGACGATGCCGACGAGCAGCTTGAAACAACAACTTCAAGACGTGATCTATGTACACATATCTGGAATTCGTTGCGATGCCTCTGCTGTGGATGGCTTTGCGGATGCTGGTGCCAATTTTGTGGAATGTGTGCTATTGCTCAAGAAGATCGAGAGCTTCAGCTCATGCTGGACAAACGACAGCTCCAAATCGACTACATCACCTTTCAACCCTACGACGATTATTATCCAGCTATACATGCACTTCGTACTGCCAAGGATGGATCGCTGATTCGACACTGGCGCGCCCTATCTTTTCTGTCGTATAATCTTGTCAAGATTCTAGTTTCCTGCCTGGTGGTCCTCACAATTGTCGCCCTGCTTCAGGTAGATCCAAAATTTCAAATTCAGAATCTCGTCATCGTCTTGGCAACCTTCACTCAAGCGTTCGCTATTCTCTATTTTTGCCATTGGCAATGGAATCGATTTGATTTGAGCATCGATGCACTGGTCAAGTACTTTGCTTCCGGCTTTGTCCTGTGCACCTTCTTGGCGATTTTGTATGAAGTCTTGATCAGTTGGGTACTTGGAATCATCTCCTATGCCATCGTGGTCGTGGGTATTTCCAACGACGTGACTTCGGCTACGTCACCCGAGCAAGTGAAACAAGCGGCGGCGGATTTTGCAAAAGAACATGTTGGAATTTTTGCCGTCTTTGTTTTCCTTAATGCCTTTGTTGTGGCGGCGTTGGTGGAAGAGATGTGCAAGTACTTTGGATATTGGATGGTAGAAACACCTGATCTACTCGATTCCGACGAGGTAGTCATTGAGGCAACAGATGAATCCTCGTCGCAGCAACGTACGCTAGCAAATACCAAGCGATCTCGTGTTTCTCACGGCGCTGGTATTACCGTCGCCATGGTTGCAGTCGCAGCGGGCTTTGCTTGTTCGGAAAACTTGCTCTACGTCTTCATCTACACTCCTCCGATCGTATCAAATGAGATTGCCACTCTTGTGGCGCGGTCCATGTTCCCGATACATCCTCTCTGCGCCGCAATCCAATCGATAGGTGTTGTCCGGAGAGACGTGGAGAAGAATCTGTTTTGGCAGCTGGGATGGATCTTGCTGCCTGCCATTGTACTGCATGGCGCATTTGATTTTGTGCTCATGTTTTTGGAACTTTTGGAGAGTTCTAACAAATCTGACCCGACCAATGGCGGCAGTGCGACTCCAGTACGGACGATGCTGCGTTCTTCGATATGGGTCAAGGCGATTCGCTGCCATTAATTCTTTCCGTCTCCATGGTTATTGTAGGGCTCTTATACTTCGGATGCGAGAGTCAGAGCCAGAGAAACAGATTGGAGGCATTGGACGCGGCAGGGCAAACAGATACCGAAAATTTAGTGTAGCGGTGCTGTGAGTCAATCAGATAGCCGCTGTGAGAGGGGTTCGCTAAACCTTCCTATTGAGCATTTAAAAGGGTGATCCATTCATTTTAAGACTGCATAAATAAGACTACTGATAAAATAGTGTTGGGAGCGCGGACGACCAAATGCGTAGATAGAAATCACGATTGCCGCCGAACTACACGACACGCAAAGTTCGAACTTCGTCCGTGCATCGTTGATGGCGGATTGGTTGTGAGCCAATTCAGTTCAACCAGCCTCGCGTGGGAGGGGAGGTCGGCATGCTAGGAACTAGATGACGCGCAGGGTCGACGTATTTACCAGGTGTTAGGCGCCAGACAGAAAATTTCACTTGGCGCCGGTTAGGAAGGGATTTTTCGAAAGGGGTTGATTCGCATCGTCACACCAAAGGCTCTGAAGAAGTGACGAATCCAAGAACCCCATGGTTTCGTCGTGATCCAAATAGTCGTTGGGATCCACATGGGTCTGCGATGTTGTCGATGAATAATACTCTGTTACTGGCTGCATAAATGGATTGGAGGTCGGCTGCCGCGACAAAAAGTCCCAAGCTGGTGGATACGTCGTCGCGTTATTTTCCGTCCGTGGCGCAAAGCCAGGCGGAGGCGGAAGACCAGGAGGAGCCCGTAGACCGGGATGAGGTGCCAAAGGTGGAAATGAAGTGGTCGACGGGGTTACGTTCGAGACTGCAGGTGCAACATCTAATTGAGTTGGAAACTCAGGATCACCTGCCAATGGAATCACCTGAGCCACAGGCGCCAACGAGATGCGATCGGTACCTGCTATGATGTTGTCCTCATCAATCGGATCAGTCGATAACTCAACGATAGGGTCCGCATCCTTGGGGGTATCGGTGGCGGCCATGCTAAGCAGCAACGCACCAGGAACCAACAAAGCAGGCCCACCACCATGTTCGGGAGCTTTGTAAAGAAGCATATCAGGCTCTGGGGCGATTTGTGCTTCCATTGAAGGTTCATCGAAATCAACTGGGGCACCATCATCAGAATCATCGGGATCACACTCAACTTCTCCTTGCTCTCCAGCAAAAAGATAGGTACCATCCATGTCGTTAGTCACCTTAGGAGAACCATCAACGATGGTGAGAAAATGAGCAAGCTTGATTCGATTATCCAACAGATTTCCCGCACTTTCCGCGACTTGTTTCTTCGACGATGATGAAGCCACATCTTGAAGGAGTGGGAGAATCTCCTTGGCGTCTTCAATCGAAAGGAATTGTTGAGGCTTGTCAATGAAGGTTTCGAACGGAGTAAATCCGATCAAATCGCCGTATTCCCTTGGAAGTTTGCCTCTGATGTCGGCATCTTTCAACCTGAATGCGTGAGTCAGATTCTTGACGTTATTGGCAAGCTCGCAAATCTTGGTCCAAAATACGGTTTCGGCATCCGCGCATTCGTCACTGCACGACTCGAAATGCGACACATAATCACACGTCAAGAGGAGTGGCGACACGCCTCGAATCGACGAGGGATTTTCGGGGACAACCTCTACCATCTTGCTGATGGCATGCAACACACGTTGTGCCAGAGCAGTTCCAAAGCGCCAGACAAGAACCTTGGTCATGGGGACATCGAACTGACTGACAGTGAACGCATTAATCACCACCATCCGACAAAGCAGTGTGTCAGAGAGTCCATTGTTAGACAAGAATGATTCGAGATTGGAAATGACATAGTCCATATTTTCGACGATCGTTTTTCTTGCCGCTTGTCCGATGACATCAGGGTTTGCCATATCCCGAAGACGCTGCTGCAAGTCGACGAAGCTAGCCGCAAAACGCTTGCTGGCTGCGGATTTGCGTGCCCTCGCCAAGTCTGCACCAGCCTTCTTTGCAGGCGTCACCACGGAGCCTTCAGGATTATCGATGAGCCATTTTCGGTTCGACTGATACAAGCGCTCTACGTTGGAGAGCGATGTTTCAAAAGGCTTTGTAGAGGCTCTAATGGATCGCGCATACCAGTAAAGCGCGTTGCAAGAGGAGTCCTTAAGTTGCTCCAAGACGGCCAGTTGATTGTACGGATTACCCTGTCCTGGCGCCAACATGGCGGCCCGTTCATAATGGCCTGCCGCTTGTTGAAACATTTCTCGATAGCGATTAAGATCACCGAGGTAGATTTCAAATCGATGCAAAATCGCAACAACGGCCTCCTTTCCACGCTCATCCAAATCATCTTGAGAGAGATCATAGCTCTGGCTGCCTTCCACCGACGCATCCAACGGCGCCACGAGGGAGACATAAAACTTGACAAGGTATCCATAGAGGTCAATAGCTTCCTGAAGAAACCGATGAAAGCTATTCAGCGCTTGCGGCACAGAGCCTGGATTCTTGCGCTTCCGACGAGATATTTCCTTCCGTTCTTCTCCAATGCGCTGATAGAAACAATTGCGCCAGAGTCGATCCAGCACATTGTGTTCCAACGAAAAGGCCGGATTGCGCAACAAACACTCGGAATACAACTCACAGAGTCGAATGCGAACCTGAGGATCCTGGCCGCGCGCAGTTTCGAGGTCGCTTTCCAAGCGTTGAATGGAGTTGAGCTTTTCCTGCAAAAAAGTTGGATCAAAGTAGTTCCCGCTGCTCAACGAGTCTTGCGATGGAGGAGCCATGATGGAAGATTCGCACTTCCAACTTCGAAAAATGAGTTCCAGCGAGCGAAATCCAGGAGTACTGAATGACTACAGTAGTTTGCAACCCTTTCTGGTCAAACGGGAATTGAACAAGAGACTACAATCGTCTCCAAACAACGTATGATGGTGCGATTGAGGGTAGACAGCATTGAAAGCTTTCTAGGATTGCAAACTTTGGAAAGTACCAACGATGAGGGTTCGACCGTGAAACCGTTTTATCCCATTCAAGCGTCGTCTCTACAAGCGTACAATACTCCCTTGTACATTGTACCAGGACCACGTTTACGAATGCATACCTCATACATGTTGCAATATATCTCGAGCATACATCTGTATTGCCGGTATGTACTCCGATTACCTGGAGTTCCTGGTACAAGTACTACCGGTAGTACCTGGTACCTGGTACTGAGAGTCGTATTACTCTGCTAGAAGGGTCGACTGACAGGCGATCCTCTTCCACTGCACGTATAGCAAGCATTGCGTGCGGCTGAGAGCATGTACCTGTATTCAAGATTCAAGATAGCAGCATCCCCACACTTGCAGTACAATACCCGTATGTCATACCTGGTACTCGTACTGGAGTACAGTATAGTGTCCCAGACGCAGCAAAACATCCATGAATAGAATGTTGAAACTACTAGTGTTGTAGAGCACGACTGTACAGTAAAGTAACAGATCCCGTAGTCTAGCTTGCTAGAGTGGTTCGATTTCAGTAAACCAGATTTTAAATTAATATGAGTTCATCATCCGATGCGCTCAATCTCATAATCCAATCGCTGATTCTCCCTTTGCCATTCGTGATCGTGCACACACCCGTGTTCTCCATCGCTGTTAATGCTGCAATGATTCGTCTTCATTGCATTGACGTTTCCGATCCCAACTCCATCAATGGTCTCATCGTATCCGTTGTTCCCGATGGATCGCTTTACAGTCGCCACTTTCTCATGTCGCGGTTCCTTTATTTTGTGCGCGACCTTCGTCCATCCACTGCCTGTCCACAGTTCGGCTTCAACGATATTCAACATAGAAGTGGACACGGGAAGCCATTTGATGAGCAGGACGAATGTCATGGCGAGGGCTAACGGAATTGTCCTATTGCTCATATTGCTTCTTGGCGGAGCGATAGTCATTTCATCAATATTCAGCCTGTCGGATCTGCCTGGATTCTCCGTCATGGGCATAGCAGCCTTGACCTCAACCACGGTAGGGAAAAATTCGAACACAATCAGTCGTGAGGTACTTAGGGAGATATTTGAGGAGGTGGTTGAGAGAGAGGTTCGTTTCAATCACTGGAATTTAGGTTGCAGCGACCTCACCATCCTGGCACCGTATTTCAGAGCCATTTCAGACAAGTACTTTTTCGAGGGCAAAGGGAACACCCGCCTCATATTTGGCACTTTTCACAAGATTGTTGTTGGCATGTGCTGGATTTTTGCTGTTCCCTTTAAGCTCATTTCTGTCGAGCCGTCCCCGCAAGTGTTTTGTGAGCTAGACGACCTAGCAAGAGAGAAGAAGTGGGAATTACCCGCTCAAGAGATGCGTCGTCTCAACGTTGCTCTCTCGGACAAAACTGGCTATTTCACATTTAGAGACCCTGGTCACGAGGGCGGGGTTCTGTTGGATGGCACTGACGAGGAACTTGGTCCCATGACAGCTGATTTTCTTCAAAATGTCACCAAGTGCGTCATGTCAAAAGAAACCAACCACACACTTGACAATAACAGAATCACTGTCGTGCCCACCTTCACGATGGACTTCCTTGTTTCGTCATTGAAAGACCTCAATATCTTCCAACAAAATGATGATATCTTTGTCCTTAAAATTGATACAGAGGATCATGACGTGAATGTTTTGCGGGGCGCAAAGCAACTGCTCCGGGAAAGCGCATAACCTTTGTGGTATTTGAGACTTATACAAATGCACTGACCAAACAGGTGGCTGAGCTTATGGGAACAAATGGCTATCTTTGCTTCATAATCTCACCAGCAATGCTCCTTCCGATTCATACGGAGGATTGGTGGTACAGTCACTTGGAAAGAACCCTTTCGTGGTGGGGAAATGGCGTTTGTGGCATTCGTGGCAGCAAGAGTTTGGGCATGCTCTGGCGTATGTTCCACAGTGACAACAGTAGCCTTGTCAATGCCTACGAGCTTCTCTAGTGATGATAGTGATCCGACCCGGTGGCAGCGTGGCTCGTCAACGCCTTCACACAGGCAACGGAATATGCATCGCTGGTGGGAAAGACCAGCGCGCCGTCGCAATATTCATTGAGTTGCCTGAACAATTTGGCGCGCGGATTGTCACGACCAAGCAGAATACCGGTAGCAATCCACAAAGGTTTGGTCGTGCTCTTCATGTCATCGGCTGTAGGTGCAATGGGTCACTTTCTAGGAACTGCCGCTAGTTTTATCACGGACAAAATTCGGTTGCACCACAAGAGGCTTTGGAGACATGAGCTGACCTTGAAAAACCTTCGTGCTATAAGGCATCGGACCCGACGATGGGACGGTTACTAAGTTGGATTTTTTGGTGTTCATGCTGCAGGCCACGAAGAAAGTTGACTCAGATTTGATTTCAAGATTCGGGAGCCATTCCGCAACCTGGACCTCACACATCATAGTGGGGCATCGGTGCGTAGAGATTTGGAACTAATGGTGAAACGAAAACTAGTACGGACTGCTGTACATACTGCATACCACACGAAGTTGCATCTCGCGAAGAACAAGTCGATATTGTTGAAGCAAGCGAGCTCAATTACTCGAAGCGTTGACCTTACACTCATGTGGTGCTATGCGAAATGGTAAAAGGGCGCGGACCGCTTGCAATTAGATGTAACCTTCAAGGTTTGCAAAGGCGTTGTTGCGAGAGTGCAGTGGCCTCGAAAGAAGTTGGATTACTTCAACCAGCTGTTCAGGCCGCATCGTGACGCATGCTTGCAAGGCATCAACACCTGCGAATGTACGAGAGGGCCCTCTAAGTTTCGAAAAGAAGCGCCTTCAAACAAGGTGCAACAGAAACTCACGGTTTAATTTGTCAACTGATTTAATCGAAAACTCTTACAGAACCGTCTTCCTATTAGGAGATGCTGCGTGCTCCAGGATCTGTAGCGTGGCTCTAATTCCTGCCTCCCTGGCTGCGTGAACTGTACAGCATTCCTTGCTGTGCATACTCTTGCCTGCAAAGTAAATATTTCCATGGGGTTTCGCCATTTCTTCCATGAACGCTGGAGTCAATCCAACTTCGAGAAAACGTCTCCGACATCGCAAACGTGCATTCTTGAATCCATGGCTACTTATACTCGAGTCTGGTACTGTAGCAGAATACTCACAACGGTGGACAATTGATACAAAACAATTTTAGTTGCCTTTTTTGTCACGTTGCGCATATGCATAGTCTAGTAGCACCTCAGCACCTCTTTCAAGATGTAGCTACTGTAACTTACGCGGTATCAAGTAGTACTGTATCAGATGAACAGCATATCACGCACGACAGTACCAGAATCACAACTGGTTTTCTGATGATCATGAATTGCAGCATGCCTGCATCAGGGCACTTTGAAAGCAGAGACTGGTGTGCTCACTCATTTAACTCCTGTGAAGCACCTTAAGAATAGTAAAGGTGAGAAAACCACATTTTGGTATCAAGGGAGATGCATGGAGTGTCAGAAGACAACAACATGGCATTGGTGCTCGGATTGTGATGATGATGGAAAAATCATCTATCTTTGTGCTAGTACCAAAAATTGGTGACGGTGCTTTTTGAACGACCTGGCTTGCAACCATGCTCTCCTTGATGAGTTGTAAGCCTAATATCATTAGTTCTATGTGCTTTCATTTGAGTCAACATGTTCATATTGACCGTCATGGTCAACACCATTTTTGAGTGCAGGGCAGCAATATCTCTACACATTCTTGGAAACAATCAACGGGGCTAATTAAGGCAAGTGATGGGGTTAATTAATCCCAAGGCTCCGGGTATGTAGACGCTAAAGATGACTGTGATGCAGGTTGCGTTAGGAGCTGTACCTCGTCAGCATCAATCTGGGACAATGTGGTCATGGAATGATCTTGAAACGATGATGATACCAGCATGATATTGTTTATGGACCAGCGGACCAGCTGCCAATTTGCAGTTTTTTGCTTCAACCATTTCTTCAGAATATTGGGTCTACGTCTGCCTACGATATTGTAAGTCATAGCCTCAGTGTGGAGAGAGCCATAGTGTGACATTTCACCGTGGCCCGAGTCCTGCTGATCTACTGCATTCTGCAAACGGAGTACTGTAGTTCTGTACTCGGACTAATTGTATGCATATTCATACCGTCCAATGGGTGACATCGATCAACAGCATCTAACGTTGTGAGTCGGACAGTGGACAGACCGACGACACACTCATCCAAAGAGAAGAACTCGTAGGAACATGCGGTTAGTGAGGCCGTCCCCACCTTCACAAATTGTTGGTATCAGGGACTTTAAGTGCCGACAACTTTCGCAATATCATCATGATGAATCATCCCAGGACGTCCTCGCAACATCATGTCATCGTTATCGGTGCTGGTGCATCAGGTCTCATGGCAGCTCAAGAATTGTTAACACAGCAGCATGCCGGTTGTGCTGATATTGATTTACAAATCACCATAGTGGAAGCCTGCTCCGAGATTGGTGGTCGCATCAGGGTGTACGAGATTTGGTGGAAGGACACGTGGTGGAGGTGGGAGCTGAATTCTTTCATGGTCAAGGAACCGTCTTGACCGATCTTGTCGAGCAATACACACCTCGTTGGGCACACCTTCTCCAGCAACAGAATGGAAAACAATTGCCATTGTACGAAGACATTTTCATCACTTCATATGCCGACGGTGGCCCATCTCCCGCGCCGACCGAGAATGGAAAGTATGGCATGTATTATTGTGGAGGAGAATTGATGAACTATGATGATGAGCGTCTTCATCCTCTGGAGAGATTACTAGGGACTATGCATGAGCTGCCCTGCACGGAAACAACCTCCATCCAGGACGTGCTGACAGGCCTGCCAGTCCACCTACAAGAAATGGCCGTTGCTGGATACGGGAACACGGCTGGAAACACTAAGCTAGAACACACGTCGCTACAAATGATGATTGCATTTGAAAAGCACTGGGAGGAGACAGAAGGCGATGGTGATGCCTGGCTTAACTCCAAAATCTCAATGTCAGGTGTTGTACAAGAGCTCTACAGGGATTTGCAAAAACATCCGAATCTACACGTCAAATTGAATTGGAAGGCGGCCAATGTGGAGACAACCGAGGATGGAATAAGAATTATATCGACAGACGGTTCTGTACTTTGCGGTGACTCTGTGATCGTAACGATACCACCGAAGTATTGGTCGGACATTCTGGAACTACCGCAAGGCAAAGAGATCGCCAGGAGTTTTGTGGGAGGAGAATCACTCATGAAAGTTATTCTCAAATTTCGGGAACGTCCTTGGCCAGCCGGCCTTCAGGGACTTATTTGCGCCGATGGATTACCGATACCTGAACTTTGGTTCCGAGAGTTAGGAGGGTCACACATCGCAGTTTGTTTCTTGAACTCGGGTTTTGCCAAAGGGATGCTGGAACTCAGCAACGGTGACAAAAATGAGGCAACTAAAATTGTTTTGAATCAATTGTCCACCGTTCTGAGTATTCCGCTACCAGACTTGGAGTTCAAATACGTCGAAACGAGAATACACGTTTGGGATGTCGGATACATGTTTCCCAAAGTCGGATTGACCCCAGCGTTCATGGAAGAAATGGCAAAACCCCTTGGAAATATCTACTTTGCAGGTGAAGGTACGCACACCAAGGCATGCTGTACAGTTCGCGCTGCCATGGAGACAGGAGTTAGAGCCGCACACCAGATCCTGGAGCACCTAGCATCTCCTAAGGAGCGTAGCAATCGGAAGACCGTGCTGAACGAGTAATCGATCAAATTAGCTGACGCTTCCAACTGTGAGATTCTGCTGCACCCTGTTTTAAGGCGCTACTTTTAGAAACGTAGAGGGCCCTCTCGTACATTCGCAGGTATTGATATCCTGCAAGCATGCGTCACGATGCGACCTGAGCGGCTTGTTGAAATAATCCGACTTGTCACCTCGATTTCACTGCCTTAACGCGGCAACAAAATCATTTCGCAGATTTCGACGCCCATTGAGCGCAGTCCATGCCCCGCTACCACACCGCATCACACCACATGAGTATCATCGTCAAAGCTTCGAGTATCATGAAGAGAGCTCGCTTGCTTCAACAATTTCGACTTGTAGTTGGCGAGATGCAACTTCGCATGTGCAGTCCGTAACTTTCGCTTTGCCATGAGTTCCAAATCTCCACGCACCAATGTTCCACTATGGGTCAGGTCCAGGTTGTGGAAGTGTTCCCGAATCTTGTTAATCAAATCAGAGTCAACTTTCTTCATGGCTTGAAGCATAAACACCAGAAAATCCAGCTCGGTCACTGTCCCATCGGGACTGCTGCTCATAGCACGAAGGTCTTCCAAAGTCAGCTCATGTCTCCAAAGTCGCTTATGGTGCACGCGAGTACGTTGTTCAATGATAAAATTAGCGACAGTTCCAAGAAAGTGACCCATCGCACCTACGGCCAACGGTATGAACAGCACCGCAAATAACTTTGTGGATTGTTGCTGGGGTGTGAGGTCACCGTAGCCAATCGTTGTAGTTGTCACGACACAGTAATAAATTACATCTTCCCAGTTCCATCCTTCGTAATGACCAATGATGAAGGAACCAAGAAAGAGTGGCGCCAACGCCGGAAGATAGCGCCCAAGCATTTCAAAGAACAAGGTACACCACCGTCGAGTGCCAAGGCATGGATGTACAATTGAGTCAAATCGATCCCGGTATGATTGAGTCGGATCATCGTAATCCGTCAGGTAGGAGAACGACGAGCTATCCTTGCTGTTTTTTCTGTGTGAGTCTGCAAAGCCCTTTTGCTTTTCCAATTTTGAAGCTCGATGAAAAACTGAACTCACATCTTTCACAATTTCCGCTTCAGCTGCAGAGATGGAAAGGACTTCGGCTTCGACGATTTTGGAGCCCACAACACCAAGGGCGATAGCAAGGACAGCGACTCCGGAGAGCGCGAACACGACACAAAACAGCTTCCCACCGGTAGTGGATGGGCTTATATCACCGTATCCCGTTGTCGTGAACGTCACGACAGCGAAATACATACTGTCGATGATTGTCCAATGTTCGAAGACAAATGAAAAGGCAATGATGCTTATGAGCAAGTAAGCGACGAGGGCCAAAAAACAATCCAGGAGGGTAAATTCATACGGTAAATCGACGTCGTCAAAATGAATTTCATCCTTGCGTGAATCATGATCTTTGAGAGCGTCTTGTATGTGGAAGGATTCACTAAACACATGTTGCCTCAAATTAGCCCACAGTTCTTTTGCTGGTTTCTTCTTCCTTGACGTTGTGTTTGCATCGCCCGGCGTACTGGTTCCATAATCGACTACATCAATTCCGTTGCCAACAAAGGAAACTCGCTCTCCCAGATTGGTTTTGACTGGTCGTGGGCGGAAAAATCCTACAACAGGCACTCCAAAGAAGGGCAGCTGTACGCGCGACCCGTCTCGGTCGTCTCTGTGAAGATTACGATGGCTGTCATGGAGATCTTCTTGCGTGTGAACGCCTTCATCGTCGTTGTACCCTCTTGTCATTAGTGTCGGGGATCTTCTTCTCATAAGCGTCGCTGCAACAATCGATCGCCTTTTATTGCAATTGCGACGTTTCTCTGATGCAAACGTTTATTGCAGGGACACCTACTGTACTGATAGGCATGTGCGTCGGTTAATGCTTGGAGAATTTTGGCAATGAGATAAAATGCGGATTCCGCCTCGGAAGATAAATGAGGTGACACGTCATCGAACAGGGCCTGGTTGGCACTTGGCTACTTGTACCTGGTACCTGGTACTACAGTATCGTGGGGGGTTGAGTCGTAGACTATAGATGTCCTGGCGTATACAAGGAAATAGTGTCCATGATATGTATGATATGACATACTGGACATACAGTATGGTAGTATGGACTATTGACTATGGACGTGTTGAAAAAAGAACAGTTTCGGATTTTTTTTAATTTTTTTTTTAAACGCAAACTTTTGAAACAGCGCCAGTTTTCAGTAGGTACAGCTAGCTGTACATAGTACATATTGTATAGGTCAATCCCTCAGATCTCGTGTTATATAGTACTACTCGGAGTACCTCCTAGTCGTCACAATACAGTACAAAATGCTACATAATGTAAGTAGAGTAAACATCATAGTAGAACTCCCATAGTAAAACATACGGAGTGTGCAAAGCCTCTACCAAGTACCTGGTAGCAAAATGGCAAGGCCAAAATCATCCAATTGCAGTGACAGGTTCCCTAAGGTCCGATGACTGCGTCGACAGTTCGTCAACCTCATGGTTGAGAGCCACGTGTGGCTCTGCCCTGTCTTGGCCATCGGGTATCTTACGAATCGCCATGGAGTGCGGCAGTGCCCCACTAGATGGGCGCTGTGGGTTCTCCGGTGATGTCGGAAGAGCCTTCTCGAGCTGAATACAAAAGTGAGTAACGAGAGAAGTGCGTTGATGACGGCGGTGGGGATGTTGATGATGATGCTTTCGTCGTTTGTTCGAGTTCTCGTGATCCGCTACCACCTGTGGAGAAAGAAGGTCAATTCCTTGTGACGACGAGACCACTGGTGAGACCCCGATTCGACAGGCCATAAACTGGAAGGGAGCGTCGTTGCTGGCGAGAGAGCTTCCGTTGCTCCCATGTTCACCTTGCCGCGCATCGCGGTTGTGTTCTGTACCGCGATGTGGTTCCCTAAACACAGTAACATTACGACCCAGCATGTGATGCGGTTTGGCTGATACATGCACGACATGGACTTGCCCGTACCCACTGGCCGCGACTAGTCTTTCCACATTGACTTCCACAGCTTCATGGGAGTTGGCTCGAGCGTGCCCAGCAGCGGCGGCGGCTTCGTAGTGGAGAATACCGCTCGAGCCCTCATACTGTTGTCGATGCGCTTCCTGTGTATGTTCTTGTGTACTTCCCGCCTGATCGAGTTGGCGATTGGCAGTCGCAGAGTTGGTCATAGATGATTGGCCAGAATGTACCCCATCGGAATGGTCGAATTCAGTCAACATTAAGCCTCGCTTCGATTCTGGGACCGATAAAATGGTACGGATGGGCTTGCCGATGATCGCATGAGAATCTATCCCGGTGAGCGCAGTGAACGCTGCATTGGCATGCACAACAAGAAACGGAGGAGTAGACTGGACAACAACTCTGATAAAAGTGAGATTCGCAACCTTCGCAAAAGAAAGCACAGCTTTGTTTTCATACCTTGCAATCTTCGTAAATGATAGAACGGCATCGAGGGTCACTGGTTTTCCTGGTCTTATTTCCACTTCCTCCGGACTGTCCTCTGAATCAAGATCTTGCTGCACTTGTTCTTCGTATTCACGACGCATGTTCATTCTCTTACGCTTCTTATCCAGCAGCCTATTTTCCCTTGACATTTCATCTTCCTGGCTGAACTCGTCACCTGCGAGGGACGTTCTGTGGACGTTCGTCTCCAATTTCTCAACGTCCATAGCGAATGGTTCTGGATTGCCATCACCTCCACTGTTGTCATCCTTGGCAACAGCATCGTCACTACTTCCCTTTCCCTCGTTACCACTCCCCGAGCTCCCTGGGTTCTCATTACCACTCCCATTGCTACCGCTTCCACTGTTAGTACCACTATTACTACCACTGTTACCGCCACTGCCTGACCCGGATGTATTGCTCGCTGTGTTAGTTTCTGACACAATGTGGACTTGTCCTGTGCCATCATGATGTTGCTGTCGCCCTTCGTGCCCCACGTTAACATGGGCATTAGAGTCCGATGAGGACGACGATGAACTCTCGCGCGCCTCATTTTGAGGTGGTGGATTGTGCCTCTGAATTACTTCATTTTGGTCCTTTCCTGCTCGATTTGGAGAGGCATCATTGCCATCAGGTTGTCCCGAAGAACCGTTCGATTCGCCATCGCCTTCGACGTGCAGCCTTCGCTGGTGTTTTCTCTTTACGCGCGCCAGAACAATCATGGAGGAGGACGACGAGTCGCTCTCATCTGCACAGTCAACGTTCTTCTCAAAACATGGGGCTTCGCCTGGTTCTTTGACCGCAGCAATGGCTTCTGCTGCACTACTGGCAGTGGCTTTCAACAGCTTACTGTCGGTAGACTTGTTGTGCGATTTGCGATCCGAAGAATCACTGGATTGACTCTTTTCTGTAGAAGTGAAGAACGCAGTGAATCCTTCAGAAGACCCAGTGCCACCGTTATTATCAGAGCCAACCCCATTCGCACATGGGGCTGGTACGCTTGGATCAGTTGGTAGGGGAGGCAAAGGGAATCCATAGGAGTGAAAGTAAGGTCTAACCGCCTACGGGAGGGAAAAAGAAGTGAGAAGTTGTATGGAGAGCAAGATGTTGTCCCAAGTGTTGACGTACTTCCATCAGATTCAAATAGTTATCGACAGTAGGTGGAGCCACATTCTCATGGGCCAACATATTGACATGCATATTTGTGGCATCGCATGACGCCACGGGAACGTTGGATCCCGGAATATGACCAACTGTTCTCAAGTCTATTCTGGGATCCATTGGATGCGAAATGCGGATCCCATTCCACTGCGGCAGCGTTACATTTTCGCCAGTTGGTATGGCATGCTCTTCCGCCAACCTTCGGTTTTGTGCAATTATCGCAGCCAAAGCATTGATCTGAATGGCGACTTGGGTCGCAGACGCAACGTCCCAGCTATTGTACTGCTGATCTTCGACTTGCCAGGAATCCTTAGACTTTTTTGGCTTGCTTCCCTCCACCTCGTCAAGTTGGATTGAATTTTCGTTTCGCGCATCGCGTCGTTCATTGATATCCATGCTCTGAACTGAAACAGCCAACTCTGGAGCTGCTTTTCGTTTCGACGAAGATTCGGAAGATGAAGCATCATCAGAAGAACAGTCGCCATTGTATCCCCGTCCACTGCCACTGCCACTGCCACTGCCGCTGCCCCTTCCATTGCTGCTGCTACCTGAATCGTTCTCACTGTCTTTCCTAGATTGCTCTTTGCCATCATCACTGGATGACTCCGAGGCATTGTCGACGGTCTCGGACTGCTCCTTCGTCATTTTCGCGTGGTTTATATTGATTGTATACTTTGTCTTAGCATGTTGGGTTCCCTTGGATTGTGCTGTCCTGAGACGTCAACACGCGAAGGATCAGATTGCTTGCAATTCAGACCACACCATACAAAACCTGTACTGAGTAATACTTGCACCTGCAATTTGAAGCTGGTGGTGATGGTCTATGTGTGTATGCGAGTATGTGGTTTCGTGCAAGTCCGTGTGTGCCGAAGGCATTCCATACCACCGCTGGCCGGTACTCACGTTCGAGATTAGGACTTGCCATGAGAACTCATCCCGATGATGTCATTACGTATATCCAATCATATTTGAGTAATAATACTTGCGAACGCATAGACGTTCTAGATATACAAGTGATTTCTTGAGGCCGGCAAATGACGCAAGGAAAACATGACCACGTCTGCTCCGTTCCAAAGACGCTGGCCGCTGGCCCCGAAGTCAACAAGAGGTCCGAGGTCCAGCAAGAAAACTAGAAATTTGACCCATACGCAGTACAATCGTACGACCTCCAAACGGGTTGCAAGTGTACCTCCGGTGCATGATAAAAAAGAAAAGAGAATTGCTGTACGTGCGAGTACATGTTGTACGTGACAGAAATTAGCGTCATCCTTTTTTCGCCGCATAGCACTTTCTCAGAATAAGGTACCGTAGAACCTGGTACAAGTACTTGTGTACTACCGGTATGCCTCAAAGCACTTAGTCGTTCGCTGTTACTGTTGCATGAAGACCTGGTTATGATGAAACACATCATGCTAACTCAATCAAAAGCACAGTAGTATCTGATTCATAACATATAAAACTACCGCAGTCTCCACTCGACAGAGCTCGCTTAGCATCGTCGAACTTGAGTTATGACTTGAGTCCCCCCTCGCTACTGTTAGCGTCGTTGAGCCAGGACACGAAACATCAGACATCAGGTCCT
This sequence comes from Fragilaria crotonensis, assembly GCA_022925895.1. Lineage (NCBI taxonomy): Eukaryota > Bacillariophyta > Fragilariophyceae > Fragilariales > Fragilariaceae > Fragilaria > Fragilaria crotonensis. Next base: position 20,828 of record JAKSYS010000383.1, read on the forward strand.
TTCCGGCTGCCGGACGTTGCCGACACACCAACAGGTATTACATCATTGCTGCAGTCAGGAATTCCATCATTCCTCCTCATTGCCTCCAGGATGCTATGGAGTCAGGCATCAAAATACTCCATTTGACTAGCCAAGTAACGGTATGGCAGGCAGGCAGTTTGTGATCAAACAAACTCTCCAACCAAAAGTCGATCGAGAAGTTGAGATTCCCAACATCGCGCCAGGCACAACACCTTCCCCAAGTGTTCAATAGCTAGCTGAAATTCCATTGAGTGCGCCTTCAATGATTCCATCATGGACCCGCCAGTCGGGAATTCAAGCCGGCTCTCAGTCTCATATTGTTGGTGGTGGATCAGTCGGATGTGCAATCAGTATTGCCGTCAAACATTCCATGTAACACACCCAGTGATGTTTCCTCCTACATTCCATCCCTACTCCAACTCTTTCCTGACGCAATGCCATCGTCGTCAACAGTGGTCCCACCTGAATTAAGATCAAGTACGCCATCTGACATTCCATCAGAAGTTCCATCGGGTCCACAGGTAATTTCTCGATTATTGTCGTCGTAATCAGGAATGCCCTCAAGCCTACCATCAAGCATTCTATCTGACCAGCCAAATGATGTTCCATTAAAATTCCAATGGTGGTCCAACCAAAAGTCAATCGAGAAGTTGAGTCTTCAAAACCTCCTTCGCAAGTCCTCAAAGTAACCTGCTTGGAATATGAGTCGCTATCGCCATCAATTGTGCTGACTTCGGTGATTCATCCCGGTTACACAATCACAAATCATAGTCGTCCATGTGGATTGATCTCGTCACTCTCTCTAGAATGGGTGATGACTTGTTGTCCCCGAAGGATGCAAGTTGGGTCAAAAGTACGATAGTTGCTTGTTGTCGATGCTTCTGTATTGTCATTGCTAAGCTGGACGTACCATACCAGGACGTACGTGACACACGTGCGTACACGTCTTTATTTGAGTGCCTTTCTGTGCATGACCTTGTCAGGGTGGAGTGGATTTAAAACTCCTGTAGAGACATACTACGTTTGTACGACGTGATCCAAAGGTTTTGGTTCCTGTTCTTTTTTATCGGAGGTACACTTGCAACCCGTTTGGAGCTAGTACACAGTATGCAGTAGTCTCCAATTCGTACTGGTACTGCAATACGCAATGCACGTATCATGCAGGGGAGTACTGGACCTCGAGGAGCACCACGAATGACAGTATCTGGTAGTGTGCTTCTACCTGCCCGTCAGCCTCCTGAAGAGGGGCTGCCTCCAGCCCCCTGCACCCTGCCAACCGGTTTTTTTTGTACGTCGAACGATCGAAGTTCCAAAGCTTACATCCACAGTAAGTTATGTTTGACTTTTTTACCTCAGCATGTTGTTACTTGGACAGAAACATTATGCATGGATGAACGTTTGGAACTCTGAAGCTGTCAGCCATGCATATGGCTGGACCCTGCTGAGGAGTGATGGTTTTGCACATTTGTGTCTAGCTGGATCTGTACTAGTGCATATTCATGATTTGCAACACAGATCAGCATGAACAGCAATTATCAGTGTGATGAGTCTCCATCTGCAGTCTTGACTCCTGGTGAACGACATAACAAATGCGCCTGCTGTTGAAGTTCAACATGTCCTTTGCCATCGTCAAAAATGCAGATCAAATCAAGCACCCTCTATCCGCAGACGGGCATTTTGAAAGCGACAGTGAAGGTCAGCTTTTGAAGTCTACAAGAAGCATCATGGTGATGTATACTTGTTGCAGGCCTCTCTGTTAGCTACTATGTCCTGGCATCTTCTAGAGATCCAAAAAGAAATGAGGTTCTAGAGATCACTCGCACAACGGTTCAATTCTGGAAAAATGTCTTGCTGGTGCCCTACATTGATTTTCTGGTGGGACAGTGTATGAACTTATGACATCATTCAGAATATCTGCTGCATCAATAATGATTGGCCTGCTAATGATCATTAAACGGCTTATCAAGAATTATCTGATGAGGCAATTCTTGTATTGTGCTCAGGGTATGCGGATTTTCATCATCATAATGATATACGCAGCCTCGATTGCAATTTGGACAAAAGAAAAAGAAGCAACCCCAACTTTTAGTGAACCGAGACCTTTGATGGCTCATACCACAATGATCCCAAAGATGAGCATGTTCTGGGTGAATTATGTACGTTCTTGAGCATCCAAATTTGGAGACGACATTTTCTTGAGAAACAATCATGACAACCAGAAAGAAGCAGACCTGCAAAGATAACCGGCAGCCTGCTGCTTGTGCAAGCAATTGAGTGGACGAGCAATCATTTTCATGTCACTGACCTTTTACTGAAGCATTGTTTAATCTTGATTAACTAGGACTTTTGATTTTCAGTATGAACAGTCACCAACTGTATAATCAATGGAGGTGGTGACAGAGCGTTGACATATTCCAAACTAGAATGTAGTGAAGACTCCTGAAGCTTCTACAACACTCATGACATATGAAAGTCATCCATGACTCGGTAATCTTGCTCATTGATTAATTAGGTCTACATGCAAGCACTTGTAGTAGTATGTCTGCTGCTCTGTCATCTGGTGGCAGAACAAGAACAATCTGCATGATTTGCTTACTACCCATGATGCTGTTCTTCTGGCTACGTGTTTGGCCGTGTAGTATTGCCCCTCTGCATAGTAGAAACAATGGCCCAGCAAGCTAGTTTACTTTCACAATGACAGCATGGTGACACAAATGTGTTGTCTTCACCTCAATCTGAATCTTTGGTCACAGATTGTAGCAAAGCTTGTCCTTCTGGTGTTCCGTTGGCAAAACAATAGTTGATGAGGGTTTGTTTCATCAGCTTTGAAGACAACAAGCAAGGGAATGGAGTTCATTGAAGTGTCACAAGAAATGGTTCAAAATGGAGGGAGAGGCATGATATGTTCGTAAGCATCGGCTTCATTCATGTACCTCAAACACATACTCGGAGTTCGGAGTATAAACTGATGTTGTTAGGTTTGTTTACATGAGCAGAACTTTGCAAAGCAAGCCTAATGCCAACCAACTTTTTGTTTTGTCTGTAGTTGTACTGTACAATGCAAGGAATGCAGGACCGGGGACCTGACACCTGACTGACACTACTAACTATAACTACTCCCGGTTTTGTCATCGCGTGGAAAGTCTACATATGACTGGTCTCCGACTAGTCGTTCGTCTGACGCAGCACCAGGGCGCCAAATGATTATCCTGGTGCACGAAATGTGTTTTCACGTTTCGTAAATAAGAATTTCGTGATACGAACTGATGCACTCATGTCCTGTCGCATGACATCATCAAAAATGAAGTATGGCGTACGAGTAATGCTTGCACTACGTATTTGTATTTACTAGTACCAGGTACCAGGTACTCGAGTACGCTGTACACCAGTACGCCTTTTTGCATCATCTCGTTTTCACAGCCATGACATCATCTATTATGAGAACACCAATGAAGATTTTCTGATGCAAATTTGTGTACATCACGTTTTGAACGATGTTCATGGGGTTTGACTGTTAAGTCAGCACGTTTAGCTAGGGATGACATCATATGCTATGAGAACACAACCGAGAATTTTCTGATGCACTTTTGTGTACATCACGTTTCGTTTAGATTTTGAATGACACCTTCATGTTTTTTCAATCGGATATCCTTGTAGAAATACTCACGATTAGTACATGACATCACCTAGATGCGAACGGTGGATGGCGTGCATTCCCTGCACATAACTGGAGACAAATAAACATAACATAAAACAACTACAAATCACCATCCAAACCAAAGCAAAAAAGTTCTCATTGACCCACTTACTACCACTACAAGGCAAATTCACATCCCTGTCGCTTCTCGCCCAACGAAGTCGCTTCTTCATCCTCTTTAACATGCAAAGCCAAGAGCATCGCTACCCTGAACTTAGTGACGGATCGTTATCAGTTGACGATAATGACAAAAGCCGCCACTCGGAAGTACGTTTTCGACCTGCTGCTGATGCCAGCCATCACTCGTCTGGAAGTGAGAACGAAATGTCAAGCTTGTCAACACCGCCGGCATCAGATGGGGACCGCAGTATGTCTCCGGCAAACAGTGAATCAAGTGATGATGACGATTTTGACTTGACCTTCTTGACAGAGAAACGAAACATTCTCAAACGATACTGCGAGGCCCTGCATGCAACAGAGTGTTACCACGCATCGATCGCAAAGAACCCGCCTCCAGATGTTTCACATGCTATTTGGGACGAAGCAAGGGAAATCATGGAAGAGCTTTTCGACGGAACTGAATGCAAGAAAACGATGAGCCTTCCTACAATCGAACTTCGGGCGCCAGTCGCCAAAAGACCGCGGATAGACATCAGCAACGTGACTCGCATCGATGCATCGGCATGCAAAAATGGTGCTGGGAATATCCACGCTACCCTGACTTCGACCATCGAGCAACAATCCAACGCTTTTGCCTTCTTTGATAGCAAGTGCATGGTCAAGACATTCCAGCATCTTTCTTCGCTTGGATCTTCCTCTCACGATGCCGAAAATGCCGCTGGAGGTTGCACCACGAGCATTGAAGTGAGAGACCGGAGTAACATTGAATGCCATCCTACCTTGGTGATTCCTTCTTTTGTGCCCAGAAAGTTCAACGAGGTTTGCAAAGGCACATCCATGGAAGAGGCGCTCCGTTTTACGGACATTTCCCAGTACGTTCCTTTTCTATATGCCCTGTCGATCATGCCGTATTCACATGCTCACACTGCGCTTGTCTCCAGGCTTGTCTGTCAGTCAATTTCGCCGTTTGCAATCATCCACGCTAACAGGGCATTCTTCACGTACTCTGGACTTTCACCCCAGGATGTCATCGGCAAACCCATTGATGCAATTATCCTAGTCAAGGATGTGAACGACGTCATCAACGAGTCGAAGCGGGTGAGCGATCCTGATTTTGCGACTGGCATGCTGGGGAACAAGAGCTGCCAGGTCCAATTCAAGCCTGTTGCAAGCCATTGCATGTCACATCTGTTGGTGCAGATCTACAGTGACGACGCCGCCGTCTTCGCAAAGGCCGCAATAAGTGCTGCCAAACATGCCAACGTCTTGGTCGGTTGCGTCGGCTAGGCTGAGCTTCTTGAGCTCAGCGACGCTATGAATAATTATATCGAACTCTTCATCCAAAATATGCTCAAAGTCCCGTTGTGGAGGATTAGCCCCACTTACACGGCCTGTCTATAAATGTGAATACTTTCTTTATCTTCCTTTCGAACGTGAGTGTAGAAATCAACTACTACTAGAGTATAGTAAACGTTAAGTGGGCACGTTTCAACACCGGTGGGGTGCCCCCTCGACGGCAGCTCTCTAGACGTGCTTGATCCTCATACCTACAAATTGATGTACTTCTACTCAGCTCTAGCCATCTCGTTCCATGAGTTGATCAAGTCCATACACTCCAACCAAAGTTTTTGTTAACGTTTTAACCAGAAATTGCTGACAACAACAGCATTTTGTGTTGTGAGGTATCTTTTCTAAAAGATACCTTGAATGAGCCGTCGTCCTCTTTCGCTCGATGAACCCTCGTCGTCATTGAAGTACACCTCATAAATAGATTCCACAAAGGTAATGATCAGAGTAAGAATCATGACGCCAATAAAGACCACACCCATCCAATAATGCCGCGTCGTGTCTTGCTGCAATTTCTGCTGATCTTTCTTATCCTTGGGGATGAGTCCCAACAACAAGAGGGGAATGGGTCCTGCAAGGCCGCAAAAGAGCGACAATTTCCAGACGCCGTCATAGTTGCCAGACGCAATCGTCTCCGAACTGACGTCCCAAACCACAGTCAAAGCTGTGGATATATCAAACGCCAAGCTTCCGGCCAGGTTGCTCCAAGTTGTGAGCATGGCATACGTCGTCCCTTCACTGCCCTTGGGACAGAGTCCCAAATACATGATGCACATTGGCAAGAATTGCACGGCAATGACAAACTCCACCAAGACGTCATCTCCCATGGAGAACCAGATATCGGGAATGCCAATGGCGCGATTCCAACCGAACACAAGGATAATCTGACCAAGGGCAATTACGGCAGCAAGTGTGGTGCACCAAAAGTAGACAATACGCCAATTGGAAGCGAAGAAGAATCGTTTGTAGGTCATGATACCGAACCACGCCATGACGCTGCCCACAACGCTTACGATTCCAATCTGCCAAGCGGAAAAATTGAGGCCTTCGACCAAGAAATTCATCCAAGCTGCATTAGTAAGCTGCAGAGCATTGTAAATGTACACAAACGTCATGGGCTGCCAGACAGCGCGCAGGGAGGCCGTGTCAAACAAGTCACCACACTGTTTCCAGAAATTTTTGGGCACGCAGCCCGTTTCCAATTCGAGCAAGTACGGTACAAAAGGCAGCAAGAATAAGAGAGGAAAGGCGCCATTGATGAAAAAGACCACATTAATGGGCAGGTACCAGCTCCAATCATCCTTGTTGTAGACAAGAGCTCCAATGGTGGCACCAATTGTTGACCCGAAGAATCGAATGATGTAACCCTTGGATTGCATCGTCCCGCGCGTTTCCTGTGTTTCGTAGCGTGATCGCTCAACAATGAGGGCATCGGTCATGACGTCTGCCAACATGTATCCAGCAGTTTGCAAGAATACCATGGATATGCAGAGGCCAATGCTGGGGCTACGTGTAAAGGTGAGGATGAGGTTGGAGAGAATGTAAACCAACCACCCAGACATGAAATAAGGCTTGCGGCGCATGCCGGAAATAGGGACACAATCAGACAAGAAGCCGTAAATAACTTTGAAACACCAAGGGACGGCCACTGTCATTGGAAGTAGGATGTATGAGTATACGATGTTCGGTAGTTCCATGTCAAACTATTTGTGAGTTGGTAGAGAGAATGCACTTACTGACGGTGAACAAGACATTGACTTCCGCAGCGGTCGCCCCTTGATCTTCAATGAAATAAACAATCAACGGCGTGCGCAGTAGTTGCAAGGCAATGCCGATACAAAAATAGGACAAGGGAATGGCCACGTTTGGTAACGAATTAAATTCATTCATCCAGTTGGGGACGTTGGAAGGGTCCTTCTTCATTGCCTCCTGTTCATCTTTCGTGAGTGGGGTATAAATGACATAACCGAACCATTCATGAAAATACATGGACGACCAAGCGAGGTATCCATCTTCGAGCTTGCCGTCTGTGTAAGTGAGGTGAAAGGTGTTAGAATCAGGATGAAGCAATTGTTGTGATCGTCGAAGCTCGAAGGCATAAGAAGCAATTTAACTCACACCATCGCTTCTTGACCTTGGTCCCATCCTTGCCGTACTTGATGTAATAGGGACCTTCATAGTAGGGAACACGCTGTCCGTGGCAGTCGTACTCGTGTGGAATCGAATCATCGACGTCGCTTAACATACTGAGCGAGTTATCAAGGTCAGATCGATGTGACGTAGGAGAAAAGTTGGCATTCAGATTTGCGGGTGGAAAGGTTAAGAAGCCAGTGCTAACGGTCGCATTGGAAGTTGGAGAGGTGGTTTCCCCAGCGCTCGTCGCAGCTTCTGGCGCTGAAGAAATTCCCATTTGCGATGCGAATCTAGCCATCTCAGCATTTGCCGCCGAAACGTGAGAATCATCCACGAGCGGAGCTGACGACGAGGCATCCCGCGGAAACGTTCTCGCCATGGCGTTGCTGTTCCGGTGTCGAGTTCTACACAGACAGCGTCACAGACTCCTTTCTGTTGCACTACTGATCAACAACTGAATATGTTCTTCGTTGCACCGATTACACTGCTAAAGGTTCCAGTACTTTGTTCCCTGTACAAGTAGTCGAGTGCTCCAGAGTCAAGAGTATGAAGTATGAATATGACTAAGTTGTGATGAGGTGAACGAGAGATTTGTGCACCCTTCATGTATGATACTCCGTTACATGTACGTAAAGTACTTGTACCCTCGTTGACGGTGTGCATTGAAAATTGAAACCAGCGAATGTACATAAGAAGACGAAAGGTCCGGTAAATAACGGTTCACGTGGATATGAAGTTAACACAATTTCTCGGTTATCGATCCTTTTTGACCTGGAAAAATGGCACTGCATGATTCCTGATCATAAGTCTACGTGAACTCGCCGTATGACATTTCGAAATCTATCTTCATCGACCGTTATCATCGCATCCCATCGGATGTTGACTTTCGATGTCTGATCGTGTCACTCACAAACGTACGTTGTAAGAATACTGTAGTTCTGTAGTACTCAGATTACCGCATTGGCTTGGAGGCTAAAATCAAAATATGAGATTTAACGTCGGTTTTGCTACTACTAGTAGGCCATTAAATATTACGCTACGAATATTCCTGAAGATACGTTACCAGTAACACGTTTCGAAGGCGAGAGTGCTCCGTGCTCCGTGCTCCCTTTGTGATGAGAGTCAAACTGTCCACAGGGTCCCACTGGCCACACGCCACAAGAGCCGCGGATGACCGACTTATATGCATAAAAGTGGGATGGACGCATAGGGCTCATATCCCTGTGCCCCGAGTTCCATTCGTTTTTCAATGTTTTCGACATCTGGATATGGCGTAGTAAAAACATGAAATCCATCGGCGTACGGTCATGTCGCACGCTTATTACGAAACCTACTCATCAACATCCTCAAACACGATGATGGTATCCTTGACACACTTGCCATTACTATAACTTTCCTAAACATCAAAGCACAGAGACTCTTATAGTGGGCAAATAATATGGTTTCGGCAGACCCCAAACACGCCGTCATCCGCAAACAAGTCGATTCGGTCACATTTGGTTTTTACACGGATGAGGACGTTCGGGCTCGCGCAGTCTTGGAGATTACATCTCCCCAGGCCTTTGACGCACTTGGCACTCCGCTTCCTCGTGGACTATACGATCCCCATCTGGGACCCTTTGAACAGTTTGGTGGCCCGCCATTTTGCATCACGTGTGCCTGTCCATACGCCACATGTCCAGGCCATGCAGGGGTTATTGAACTTTGTGTTCCTCTCTACCATCCCATCTTGTTTCCATTTATGGTCAAGCTGCTGCGTGCCAAATGTTTGGCTTGTCATAAGTTCCGCGTGGACACCATGCCAATGGAAATTGTCAAGTGCAAATTTTATTTGGCGTCTTGCGGAAGATTCCAAGAAGCGTTGGAATTAGACCAATTGTTGGCACAACAATCCAAGGGATCCAAATTGTCGGATACTCCTGCAGACCGAGCAATGTCGAAAAGTACGTCCAATGCCGAAGCAATCGAAGCGATATTGTTGGGGAAGCAAGAATACGGAACCCCTGCGGCGATGGCTGCCGACAGTGGTGACGCTTTTACAGAAACGTCGTACGAACGAGAATTCAAACGCAACTTGGTCAAGGAATTCTTGTCCGCGTGCCTGGGAGCGAAAAATGCCCTCATTGCGGGGCGTTTTCACCCAAGATTCGTCAAGATGAATCGAATAAGATCTTTCAATCGAAATTGGCTGCGACAAATGCAAGAATCAACGCCGCGGAGGGTATTACGATAGATCCTGCTCTTGGAAGCGACGAAACGGATGAATCAAATGACAATGAAGAAAACGACGAACCTGATGACACAGAATCTAGCAATAACAACAACGCGCCAAGTCGTGACAAATTTATGCACGCTCTCGAGGTCGAAGCGCAAGTCCGTCGTACCTGGGAAACCGATCCGACGCTGTGTCACTATCTGTTTGGCGGAAGTCCCGAGGATGGATATCGAGTCTTTTTTCTTCGAGCCATACCCGTACCACCATCACGATTCCGTCCGCCTATGAAGATGGGAACCATGACAGTGGAAAATTCACAAAATTTGTATTTCAATCGGCTCTTGGTGGGAAATGACAAGATCCGGACGCTCATGTCCACCGGCGAACAAGCATCGGCAGTCTCGACGTGGATTGAATTGCAAACCACTCTCAACATTCACTTTGATTCCTCGAAGGATCCGAAAGCAGGAGGAAGTATGAACAATGGTATACGGCAAATTCTGGAAAAGAAGGAGGGGATCTTTCGCAAGCACATGATGGGCAAACGTGTCGACTACTGCTGTCGGAGTGTCATTTCACCCGACCCGTACGTCGGGACCGATGAAATTGGCATTCCACTGCACTTTGCGAAAACGCTTACCTTCCCGACACCCGTTTCCAATTTGAACATTGTCGAGATGCGGGAGTTGATTAAACGTGGTCCCGAACGCTACCCCGGTGCGGTTTGGGTCCAGTTTGGAGACGGTCGTAGGATCGATTTAGCCAAGATGGATGAGACCAAACGTGAGGGAGTTGCCGCACGACTCTTAACCTTGCTAAAACGTGGCGGCGTCCCCCCAATAGTGGGACGGCAGTTGCGCAATGGAGACATGGTGTTGGCAAATAGACAGGTAAGTCATGCTTGGTTATTTGTGGTATATTCCGCGTTTTGTATTGTCGGCCAAGGAAGAATCATTTAGTCATGCACCACTCTGAAGTTATTTCAATGTTAGATTATGACATCATAATCGTCGGAGGGACCCGCATAGAAATATGCGACTCTCACGTCGTACTGAGGCCAAATTCGGTTGCGTCCGATCGTCGCGCAAACATTGATCACACCAACACTCACTTTCTGTCACCTTCTCTTGAAAGCCTACTCTCCACAAACCTGGTATCATGGCACACTTTGTTCGTGTTCTCCACAGCAAGACGCAAAAGACTATTCGCATGCACTATGCCAACTGCAACACATACAACGCAGATTTCGATGGCGATGAAATGAATTGTCACTTTCCTCAGAATTACGTAGCGGCTGCCGAATCCAAATACATTGCTGCAACTGACTTGCAGTACATTGTACCTACCGATGGGAGTCCATTGCGTGGATTGATTCAAGATCATGTCGATGCAGGCGTCAAGATGACCTGCAAGGACACTTTCATTGAAAAGTGGATGTACCAACAGCTTCTCTTTAATGCCTTGGCATCCTTACCAGGCTTGGAAGTGATTCGCAAGGATCAAGAAATCGAACTTATGCCTCCAGCAATTCTGAAGCCTCGACCTCTCTGGACGGGCAAACAAGTTATTACCACCCTGTTGAATCATTTGCGAAAAGGAAATGATCGCGACGACGTTGTGGGAAGGGTTGCTGAAATGCCTGGCATTTCTGTCGAGAGAAAGGCTAAGCTATCGGCGGCCGGGTTTGGCGAAGAGCAACAGGAACACATGGTACTGATTCGTGACGGGGAACTGCTGCGCGGGATCTTGGACAAGGCTGCGTTTGGAGACGCTGAGTTTTCGTTAGTACACGCCGTCTACGAAGCCTACGGACCACATAAGGCGGGGCTCCTTCTCAATTCTTTGGGAAGACTGTTCACAGCATACCTTCAACACTATTCCGGTCATTCATGCCGGATGGAGGATCTTCTCCTGACGAAAGAAGCCGATGATGAGCGTAAGGTGCTTATACAAAGGGCCTATAACATCGGGTCAAGATCGGCCAAGGCATGGGCGGATTCGGAAGGAGGAAAGGTACAAATAGAATCCGTGGTGGAAAACGAGGGAGCTGAGCTGCCTCTCAAGCCTGTCGAAGCCGCTGGCGCGGCAGCCAAGATAGGAAAGCTTCTCTCGGGCGCAGAGGGTAGCTTCAATTTCGCTCAACTTGACGGGTATATGCAATCCCAACTGAATCCGCTAGCGTCGGATATAATAAAAGCTTGCCTCCCAAGGGACTGGCAGTTCCATTTCCTGCCAACACATTCAGTCTGATGGTTACCACTGGAGCCAAGGGATCAATTGTCAACCAATCGCAAATTTCTTGTGCCCTTGGTCAGCAGGCATTGGAAGGTCGTCGTGTCCCGCGGTTAGCAAGCGGACGGACACTTCCGTCGTTCGCGCCCTACGATCCAAGTCCTAGAGCAGATGGTTTTATCTTGGATCGGTTTTTGACTGGTATTCGTCCCCAGGAATACTATTTTCATTGCATGGCTGGCCGAGAGGTGAGCATTCGTTTTGTGGTCATCGCCTTCGCTGTTCGAGCTGATCTCATTCTTCCTTTTCAAACCAACAGGGCCTTGTCGATACGGCTGTGAAAACATCGCGTTCTGGTTACCTACAACGCTGCCTTGTGAAACATCTTGAAGAGTTGAAGGTGTGTTACGACTCAACTGTGAGGAATGGTGAAGGTGGCGTGGTCCAGTTTCTGTACGGCGAAGACGGTCTGGATCCTACCAAATGTGCTTTCCTAGATTGCGAGTCTGCGACCTTCCAATACATCGCGAGGAACCACGAATCGCTCACTCGTCGCAACGAAGCATTGCCAGATGCTACCATTGCTGCTGTTGTCGACGACTGTCGACGTCTTGCCGCGGTTCAATTTGGCGGGGATGGCCTTCTGGAGGTGGGTAGCTTCATCCAAGCGCGACGACTGCGTGTTGGATCCCGCTGGGTTCGAGGTACGCTTTGCCGTGGGTGGTTTGACGGCACAATCATAAAATGCAATGACGACGAAACCTTCAACATTAAATACTTCCGTGACGGGAAAGTTGCTGAAAATGTACCCCTGCAGGTCAATCTCGGTCGCTGCGGTGGAAAACGAACTCCTGCGGCGAGTAGCCTGTGTACGCTGATCAAGCCAGCTATCCCTGATCCGATGCTGTCCGGCGCGCGCCGAGAGGATGGAGTCCATAGGCTTGGTTCAAGTGGCAAATGTGTATCCGAGCGAGTGGCCAAAGCGGCGGCTGACGCCTTCAAGAATGATAAGGAGGTAATGATCGCCATGAAGGCGAACAACTTATCCTTAGCCCAAATGAACACGTTGGTCGCGTCAAAATATGGTGCGGCTATGTGTCACCCAGGAGAAGCTGTTGGATGCATTGCAGCTCAATCTCTGGGCGAACCATCTACACAGATGACACTCAACACCTTTCATCTTGCTGGCGCGGGAGCGAATGTTACACTTGGTATTCCCCGACTTCGAGAAATCATTATGTCTGCCTCCAAGAACCTCAAGACTCCAACCATGTCCGTGCCTCTGCACAAGGACGTGACTGAAAAACAAGCGCTCAAGCTGACCCGTTATTTTTCGAAGCTCACCCTTATGGAGCTTATTGCTAGTCACAAAGGAGTTGTCGTGAACGAGGCGCTGATACAAGGCGATGGGGGCAACTGGGAGAGGGCATACTACGTGACTCTGAAATTCCACCCGCCGAGCGCATCTTCGAGGCCTTTGGAATGTCCCTGGACGACATTGCGCGTTCGATTTCGCACAGTTTCGGGCCGAAGATTTCCGAAATCATGAAGAAAGAGCTTCGACGATCGACTCAAGAGGGCGACGTTGCCTCCTTTGAAGTTCGAGGGGGGCACGTTTCTGATTACATGGAAGATGATGATGGTGGAAAGAGGGCTGGCAAGAAACGATCAGGTGATGAAAACGGTCCCGATGAATTAGATGATGACGATGACGACGACCGTGAGGAAGATGTTGCTGGGGAAGAGGATGGTGTGACCTCACGGAGACTAGGTCGTACCGATGAAGTTGATGGGTACGACGACGATGACGAAGCTAAGGAAGTAGCCCCTGGAGATGAAGAAAGCGAAGCTGAAACAGAAGAGGAAATTGAGTCTGGCGATGACGTGGATGAAGATGTTCCTCCCAACGCTGTTGAAGCAGTCGCCAACATGTCTGATCAACCTAAGGTTGACCATCGTAACAATTGTATCCATTTGCCGGCTCTACGGGTTGACCCTGCTGCCAGACCCCTCCTCATGGTTGGACTTGTGGAGAGAGCTGCCTCCGCGACGATGGTGCGATCGCGTCCTAAGATTGATCAAGGATTCGTCAACGACGAGGACGATCGTGGCCGATGCCTCCAGACTGCTGGAGTGAACTTTTCTGAGATTTGGCAGCTGGACAATGTTGACCACAATCGCCTCACATCCAACGATATTTGGGAAATTCGATGTGCCTACGGTGTTGAGGCCGCCCGCAACAACATTGTTGATCAAATAAAGGCTGTCTTCCGACCATATGGTATTTCTGTGGACCACCGTCACCTTTCCTTGATTGCCGATTACATGACATTTGATGGGGGGTACAAGGCTATGAACCGTGGAGGTATGGCAGACATCAGCTCACCTTTCCTGCAAATGTCGTTTGAGACGACGGCCAACTTTATGACTGAGGCAGCACTGTATGGACGCAAGGAACCATTGATGAGCCCAAGTGCGAGCATTGTGGTAGGACGTCCGATCCGACACGGAACTGGTGCTTTTGATCTACTCGCGGCATGAAAATGTCCTTTGTAACAATGTTGTTTTGGCAAAGGCCATGCCGGATAAATTAAAAACATCGGGGCGTTCAGCGTACTGTTGTAGGCTACGTAAGAAAAGTTTAATTGTTTTGTATGTGCATTGATAGTCATCAAGTCTATCTATGGTATTAGAGAAGCGCGCAAACTTTGAATGACTCTGTGTTGCCGCCTGGACACGTTATGCAATCACCTGCGCCCCCGCCCCTCGCCACTGACCGCGAGACTTAGGAGGTAAGAGTGTACAGTTGCTAGCTTCAATGAGATAATGCGTCACAATCGGAACGCTTCCATTCCTCTCCGCTCCCAACACAGGATACATGATAAGAATGCTTTGCGACCCTGCCTTGGATGGATCGAAGAGGGCGCGTACAACTGACGTTTCGAAGTCTTCAAGGCTCCTCACATTCTGAGCTTGGAAAGAGCTGGCTGCGAGTCGCGAAGAGTACCCAAAGTACAGCTCGTAAGCTCCATTCGTGTGGACTACGCGATGGGGGGTGTCGGCCTCAACCACAACTCTGCGAAGAGGTTAGTGTTGGTCAACAAGAATAACAGAAAAGAGCGATCGTCTTCCTGATAGTACTTAAACGTACCGAGGTCTGGTGGAGAACGATATGGATTCCTCCAAAGGTATGTGATGGCATGATGCGACCAACTTTGGCGCCCCTCCCTCGGCTCGGGTTTCGGTGGAAAGGGTTTGTTCATTCATAGACTCACTGTCTGAGATTGCTGGTGGGAATATTCCTAGCGTTCGCTGTGCACTGGTGTTCTGATTCCAGAAATAATGAGACAGCCACCGAGCCTGGGTGTACTGTGATACCTGAGATGTGCACCTTTGTCTGCGGACAACGTTATTGTTGATGGGTCGTTTCGTTCTCGAAGGGAGGTCGGCAAAGAAGAGTTGCTGGCCACGCCTTTCCCTTTCATCGCAAGTGTCATCTTCGCGCGATTGCGTGTTGTCGTAATCCCACTGTTCGGCGTCGTACTCGTCGTCTGCCCAATAACCAATGTCCATAGCCTCTGGAATAATACTGCCCTCAGGAGAGACTAATGGAAATCGACGATCCCCACTTTTTTTTAACTCATTGTGTACGAAAGGTCAGCGTTTCTCCGAATGAATCGTGAGTTCAACTGCAACGCTGATCGTGATATCTATCGTGGTAATGGATGAGGCGTTCACAGTTCGCATCGGAACCTGTTCGTCAGCTGGAAGGCTGTTGTTGTTAAACAGAGCGTTTTCTGGATTGCAGATCGATTTGGCGAACGCTTCGCAAACATGCGAATGGGTGGTTAGTTTGAGCAGGCGGGGTTCTCAATACTCTGAACTGATTTCTGATTGGATCATGCCACGGTGGTAAGTATGACGACACATTTTTGTTGCATTTCGATCGTCATTTGCATTGGAACGACATTCCTTCATCCGAGCCGGCGGCATCTTCGTTCTTCATGTCCAGATGCTACAAGAGTACTTGTACCTTGTATCCATATGTGATCACATACAGGTTCTTCTTTTTCAGCCTCAATCCGCAAACCGCAATCCGCAATTCAGTCGACAGAATACAGTATCTCACCAGTACAGTAAAAAAGACATCCATGTCGGCATGTTGTCAGTTGTCACTGCATTTATCATTCCTTCATAGTCTAGCTAGTAGTTTCTTGTTCTTGACATAATGGATAACTTGCATTCGTAGATTCTTATTCTCTTTACTACTAACTAGTTGTACACCTTCAGTGAATGCAATGATGTTAACTTCCATTTTGGTCCTTTTTGCATATGATAGTGCAATGCAGTTGACTTCTTGTTCCTCTGTACATTTGGCAGAAGAAAACACCTCATCCAGTTCACATCTGAATGAAATTCTGCAGTCCCCCTTTTTGAGCACAATGGGTATGTGAAGCATGCTGTTGCAGCTGATAGATTTTGCGGCTGAAACTCAAGCAATTGGAACAGGACTTTCAACTCCAGTACTTGTACTGAACTCCAGAGTAGTACTCTGAGTATTCCAGTACCATCTTGCCACTCAGCATCCCAATGGGCAATCTCCCGGATTCCTGCCTCATCTTTGTAAAACTGACACTGATTCAGCGCCTTCTCTTTTTTTTGCTCCATAGGCAGAGTATCAGTGTATCCATAATTGCCCAAAGTAGACGATGCTGATAGTCTGATTCCGCACATTTAGTAGGCTACTTGTACTGCAAGAAATTGAATCTGTGGTACCACCGGTAGAACTCTGAATACTAAATACTACTACCAGTAGTGGGTGCCTCACAAGTCACAACGCATGCACAATTGATCAGAATGTGCGCCGAGCAAGTATGCTGGTGTTTTCCCATGGTGTACACTTCTACCAGATGTACAATACTCGTACCCCAGAGTGGTCATACTGTCATACTCCACCCATGCTTTTGTATTATGATGGTGTGTAGTACTAGGAGTACCCCAGAGCCCAGAGTTGTCATTCTCTGGAAGGTCCGGCAATATGAGTTGTGCTGAAAAAGGAAAAATAGGCACCTCCATTGAGGGAAACCATTTCCAATCTATGTCTGGCTGATGCAAACTAGATCCGCGGGTGTGATTGTCATGCTGCTGATGTCTGCAAAAAAGTGCAAACAGAATGAGATTGCTTATGAAATTTGCTATTGTACAGCAATATTTTGCTAATGGAGAAAGTCTTGGCTACATAGAAACATACTAGGTTTTGAACACCTACATCAAATATGCTTACAACAAGGAAAAATTGCTTATGAAAAAATCAAATTGCTCATGCTGGCAAAGATTGCTTACTGTACAGAAAAATTCCTTGTGACAAAACAACCTTGCCAGCTTGGATGGATCATCACCATGGATTAAATCCTTGCACCATGCAAATCAGAGCATGGCTGGTGCCCAAACTCAACTGCCTCAAACTTAATGGCTGGAATTTGCATGGGTTGACTTCCCTGTACTGCACAAACCAACGGGGTGTAAGAAGGATGTAGGATATGATGTATACTCGGAGTGCAATATACTGTACCGAATAAAGCTCACAGGTAACAACGTTCCTGGATGCTAACTTACAAGGTGATAGATACGATACGCAATTAGTTCTCAACAAAAAGAGTGAGACCCGATCTTCCGATCAGATCGTGCACTTTATCGCTCTATGTTAACTTCGTATACACTCATGTAGGTCATGTAACATAAACAGCCACATACACGGTAGCACAGTATCCAGTACAATGATATTCGTTCGGTCCCCTCGAGGTGTTACTAGGCAACCTAGAACACCTTGATTCGATCATCATCAATACGTGAACTTGTCCAAGAGTTCCTCTCTGCGCGGCTGCGGCAACACCTTAGTAAACAAATCACTCAGGTTCGTCTTCGTACCTTCCTTCGCAACCCGAATAGTCCCAGCTGCCACCGCTTCCCGACATCGGTGATACGCAATGGCATGGTGCTTTTTTCTTAAGCGTGGACTCGGGCATCGATGTGTTCTTATAGACCGCTTCATTGTCGCAAAACATGTTTGTAGCCCCATCGATCGGGACCCCAAACATCCGCAACTTATATCGAAGTGCCTCAACTAACTCTACCGCGTTCTTCAGCGCCTGGAATTCACTCCCAAATGTGCTAGCTTCAACCGTGTTCTGTCTTCGACTCAACCATACAATCGGAGCCTTATTGCAAAAGATAAGAATACCCGTTTGCGATCGTCTCGTAGTACGGTCGCTTCCGTGACTTGCATCTACAAAGCAATGTGTAGACATCGGATTACCTCGCGGTCGGGGCATGTCCCCAGGAATTGATTCCTTAGTGTCGCGATAGAAGTCGCACCAATCATACAGTTTGAACATCTTCTCACTGATCTTGGGATGCATGGGATCAAACGCGAGCTTCCTTTTTGGGTACAACTTCAAGAACCCAAACATCCGGTATAGCTGATTCAGGTGCCCGACTCTCGGTGACGCCATGTACGTAGACATTAATGCAGTTTCCAATAATATATCAACCCTCCCGAGCTCAACTGCCCACCGGAGGATCCCGATAAGTTCCTGATAGTACTGGACGCCGTCGCTCTTAAGCTCGTCTGTCGTGTCCAGCTCTGGCAAGTAATCGGTTGACATCGGCGTGTAGCACTTGCTGGGTAATCGTAGGCCCTTCTTTTCTAAAGTCGCCTCAACATTCTTGACTGACTCTGTGCAATACTTCTCTGCCGACATTGTCCAAGCTTCGATGCCGTCGATGACAAGTTTGCCTAACTGAGCTCCGAGGTACATCGTAGGTTCCTCAATTTTGTCGTCTTTTAGCTTGAATGTCGACTGCAGTCCCGTCAAAGTCTTGAACGGATCTGCCGATATGGATAGTACGTCATCGACGTAACACAACACCATTTCATAATACTCGAATCCGTCTGCTTTCACAGCCGGTCGTAACCACACGTCTGGATCCGCCTTCGTCGGTACATAACCGAGGTCGTAAAGCGTTTCGGCGAGCAAAGCGCGGAATGCTGCTCCTGCCGACTTGAGCCCATACAGTGCTTTCTTTACTAAGAAAACTGTTCCGGCCTCAGAACCGAACTCGGGACCTGCTCTGGTCCATATCTTTTCACGACAGTCGGCAGATAGGTATGCGTTCTGAATGTCGCACGCCATCACTTTCAAGTCGTTCAATGCCGCGATCGTCAAGGCGATCCTTACGGAATCGCGTGACACCACAGATGCGTAAGTCAATGTCGACGGCACGTCGGTTGTATGCCCTCCGGCTACAAATCGGGCTTTCCTTCTGAAATTCTCACCCATTTTCACGTCGAAGATCAAATGACACTTGACCTCTTGGTATCCAACAGGCATTTGATCCAATCCCTTTTCCCAGGCTTCAAAAGCGGGTCGAACATTCTTCATCTCCTTGCATATGGCATCCCACCACAGGGTGTTGCCATTTTCCGCGTCAAAAGCCTTCGCCTCCTGAACGGTCTTTGGGATTTTAATTCCGAACTTGTGAGTCCGCACCCAGTATTTAGATTTTACTTTGGCTATGATTCGATTGCGCTTCTTCAGTGTGAACGGGACCCACCAAGCAAAGGCGGGCTCACTCGCGATCCGTGTCAATACGGAGTACTCGGCCAGCGGAACAGGGTACGCCTCTTTAGCATCCTTCAGTGGCACCCAAGTAGTGCTGCCATCTTTCCATTGAATGAGGATTTCCCATCCGATGGTTGTTTCTTTTCTTCGCCTCGTTCCCATCGACGTGACGATGAACCCTTCTTCTTGTTTGAGCTCCTGACCGTTCGTCCGGTGATCGAGAATCTCCGAGAACATGACATGTCGGTGCCCCTCCGGGTCAACTTGTGCGAAGAGGTTTTTCGCTATTACATTTGCCGCTAGGGAAGCGCGATGACCGTCGGAGAATTCCACTTCATAGATACGTGTATCCATGATTGGATTGTCGTGCGCGGTTCCGATCGGTAAACCGTTCTTGTCACGTAGTCTCTTAACCACGCGACCGACCTCAGCTTCGCCACCGGCCCGGGGCAGAGTGAGCTCCATGTTCAAATAGGTGTCATCGAATACGTCTGGAGTAAAGCCGACGTCGGCTTCTTGGACGTCCGCGGCACTGATCACCTTGTGGAACTCCTCCTGGAACTCAGGGTCGAAGCCGTGAGCCGTCTCCCAATCGCTCGGTGTTACCTTGCCGTTGCCGTCTAAATAATATTCGGCATCGCCGAGCCTTTCTGCCACCTGCGAGTCGAACGTGCGGCATCTAGCAATCGTTTCCTCGAGTTGAAGCTCGAGGTTTGTGACTCGTTGGACAGTAGTGCGTGACAGTACTTGGCTGCCAGACGTCAAAATCCAGTATGACATCAAGGGTCCGACTTGATGGGAGACACCGAGCCATCGCCCTAACTTTGTCTCACCGAGCCCAGCATTGTCTTTATACCAGATCCAATCATAGAATCCAAAGTCAAGGTACTCAGTTATATCAACCGACTCGCCAGTGATCATTTCCAGTGGGCATCGGCCATCAAGGCCACGGGAGGTGTTTGAAGTCCGGTTCTGTATCTCACATACCCATCGCAGGCCGTAGTCCCATAGGCGTTTTGGCACTCGTTTCTTCAACATGATCCTGAACCATTTCTTTCGAATCTCCCGAATGACACCTTCGGCTGAGTTGTGGTTAGGTCGGTCGGGTTCGGTGACTCTGTAGTTGATGGAGTACTTCCGTATGTTCTTCATAAACTCAGTCTTCTTCCCGCACTGCTCTTTTGACCCGTCGAAGGTAAGGTGCTCTGGTCGGCCAAACTCGTGAACGAACTGCCGAAGCCCTTCTCCAGCAGTATTCTTCGACTGCATTGGATACGCAACCACAAATAGTTCCTTTGTTGCAAAGACTTGGGCATACTTGTTGCCATCTAGTGACTTCAATCGGCCGTCCATAGTGTCGGTGTAGAACCGTCCTCTGAGTAAAGGCCTCTCAAACACTCTGTCTGCTTTGTATCTCCGACTTAACGGCATGATTGCGGACCTCACACCGGCCTGCGTTGTGATACCAATGGTATTGGACGCTTGCGTGAGCCCGATGCCCCATCGTTCGCTCAGTTCAGCAGCCGAGACGGAACAGTGACGTTCGTTTGATACAAATGTGCGACGTTGTGGAATATCATCAAGCACATCAGTCACTCGCACTTCGGAGATGAGTCGTTCGACAATCCGGGGCAACGCTAGTTGAATTGTGCCATTGCACTCGCACTCGGTTTCGCACTCGCAACCGACCTCGTTACTTCGTTGGCGTTGTACCTGGATTGCATTTACTCGACTCGTCAATTTCCCTTCTTCCACGCGATCTGGAGCTTCAGGGAAGCTCACGTCGCGGGGATTCCACTCAGCCTTTGAGGTAAACTCAACATGGCGACATTCATGTAGTTCCTTCTCGGTCGGTGTACGACTGGAGAAGTAGATGATTGTTCCATCAGAAAGGAGAGGTATGACGACATCCTCATCTTCTGTGGCCATGTGCATCTGTGTGCGACAGTAAGGGTTATCCTGTACGTTAACGCCGAAGTGGCGCAATTGATTGGGGTTGACGAGTGAATGATCCATGTCATCTCCCATCCAGAGAGCTTCATGAAACACCAAAATCAATGTTTCTCCTGTGGACTGACACGTCCAAGCTGTTGCCCCGCTGACAATCGGGACACCTTTGATTGCGTCGTATGACTCCGTGTAGGGAGAAACATCGCATTCTCTCCCAGTGTAAGCCAGAATGATACAATTTTGACCGAGCACGACCGTGTCGGCGTGGGAATCGAGTTCCATTCGGCTGTACGTGGAACCGTCACGGCGCACTTTGGCTACCACCCGGGAGGAGTGGCGCCGTAGAGACGAAACGTGGGCAGAGATAACGACACGAGACAGGACTCGGTTGCAATACATGTCCCACCAACGACGAGTATAGGCCATCAACGCCATAATCAAGTGGGGAATTAGTAAGGCAACCCAACTGAGTCATTCCTTTTTCTGCTTCTTCTTGGTACGGCCTCCGAAGGAGTCGCCGGCGTTATCGGGTGTGTCGGAATCATCGCCGTCTTCGGTCGCTGGCTGTTTGGCTTTAAACGAAGCAAGCGTACGCTTTAATTCTTCCATTTGCGACTTGATGTCCTTGAGTTTCTTATTTCCAGTAGAGACATCAGAGACCTGGCGTTTCCGGCCGCCCTTGCTTTTATTTTCGATACGAGTATCGATTACAGTCTGACGATCTTCCTTGGACAGTTGATCCCAATCAGAGTAGAATCCGGTCCAGATACTACCGTCTGGCATCTTGATACCCTTTCGCTTGTTTGTATTGGTGGAACCGCCACCACGAATGCGTTTTGCGGCCGGGGTTGTCTTCCCGCGGTCCGTATTAGCGCCTGCAACCTTGCGATTCACTTGGTTGTCCGGTAACTCGGACACCTGGGCTGAGAGGTGGTTGGCACACTCCGTGAACGTGGTCCCATCCATCGATGCCCTGACGCGTAAGGCTCCAACTGCCTCCTTTAACTGTGGATGTTCGACCTTAGACAAAAGCATCCTAACCTTGGCTTGTTCCGTCATAGGTTCGCCTTCTTCTTCGTAGATGTTGAACATCTTTTGAATCTTGTCGAGGAACGCGGAAAACTGCATCGCGCGCTCGTTTTTGTAATGCAGCGTGTCACGGATACGCTCTGCGTCGGCGATACGGCGACTCGTATTACCCTCTCCGCTGTAATGAGCTCTGAGGGCTTTGAAGTCAATTCTTCCGTTCTGTTTGCGAGCGTGTGGTTTGACCCACTGCTCCGCCGTTTCGGTTTGCAAAAAACCTTTAATGAGCTGGTGCACCTTGCGTGCATCGGCTTGGAAACTTGCACCAACTAGGGGGGCGGAGGCGATCGCACGTTCATTAAAGCTCTCGTACGTCATTCCGTCCTCCGGCACCTCGGTCTCCCTGATTACATACGAGAGCGGGACGCCAGTGACACCCGGGATGGTCGACAAATAATTTGCGAACGCAGGTTCCCATTCCGGCCACTTTCGCTCATCTTTGAACTTTCCCGGGTCAGCAGCCTTGCTGACCGTGTCGGATTGTTCCTTTTCAATGCGCCTGACGCCAGCGCGGTCGAAAGCGACACCGAGGGCATTTCGGAATGCCAGAGGGTCATCATTGAACTCATCCAGAGATGCGGTCCCGCCGACACGCTCAAAATCTTGAACCCAGTGGACCATTCCAATCAGATAATGAATCCGACGGATACCGAAGATAAAACGTCCATCAGCAACAGTGCGACGGCCGTAGGATTCAGCTAGGTCGCGGATGTCTTTCTCGGTCATCGACTTGAGGTCATCAAAAGAGTCAAAGCCCTCGATGCGAAGACGATTGCGGGTAGCCGCGTTCTCGAAACCAATCCACTGTAAAGCAGTGTCCATCGCGTTGACTGCGATGACTTCAAGATCGGCGGGAGCCACAAAGTCGACTCCGGCGTCAGCAACTGGAATGGGATCCATCGAAGATAAGCGGTTTCTGTATATTCACAAAGTGTGTTAGTGAGTTGGCTATCATTAGCACCCTAAACGGGTTTGGCACTCCTGCACTTCTCAGGCGTTACGAATGACGCTCTTCATATAAGGTGAGTGATCAGCTCGCCCAAATTCCTTTATTCATTGGTTAGACTGGCATAGCCAAGTCCCCATCACATGTACGTCGGCGTTCGTTCGTGGTACCACGCCATTTGACAATACCGTGTTCATCTTGTGCGACATACCCATCATTGCCACATAGCATTGCTAACAGTGGGTCTGATAAACCGAATAAAGCTCACAGGTAACAACGTTCCTGGATGCTAACTTACAAGGTGATAGATACGATACGCAATTAGTTCTCAACAAAAGAGTGAGACCCGATCTTCCGATCAGATCGTGCACTTTATCGCTCTATGTTAACTTCGTATACACTCATGTAGGTCATGTAACATAAACAGCCACATACACGGTAGCACAGTATCCAGTACAATGATATTCGTTCGGTACGACGTGCGAGTGTTTAGTCGTTCGAAGTCCGGATTACGGTACGTGGGTACATGTATCCGGGTATGATACTATAGCTTCAATCCTGTGCTGTTCCTACCAGGCTTAACGGTAATGCTATCCTCAACTCTGCTCTCCGGATGCAATTCACATTGTGGAGGATGAACTTGGATCGAGCTGCTCCTCTAGCTAGAAGGTAGCTCAAGAGTTTTCGCTCATGGGCGATGAGCGATGAGCATTGGGATTACCATACTGCACATTGCACATACTACCCTATATTTGGATACTACCCTGTATTTGGGCGACATATGCATATCGTTTAGACGGGTGGGATGACGTGATGAGCAGAGTGCCAACTTAACGACGGGAGCCTAGCCTAATCAGTCATAACTCCAATGCCATTAGATCATGCGGAAAGTCAGCTCGATAATCCTTTCGGTGGTCCCGCAGCAGTTCTAGAAATGCTTTGTGATAGCCAGTGGGAATCAGGTGGTCATCGACCATGGTCCGCGAAAACTCAATCGAATCGAACAACGAACATGAAGTGTATGTTGCTGCAAACCCAATACCGTTTCGATAGACGTGGATGCAAGTTCCAGGAGGATAGAGCACTTGCTCCATCCGATCGCTTGGCACTTCACCAAAGAAAGGACGGTCAAACTTGTTCATCAAGTCATCGGCCCACTTGAGAATTCCTTCCTTGTTCGGGAGCTGGAACCAGTCAAGCATAAGCTTCAGGTCCTCTAGCGCTTTGGCGGTCCAATCGTAGGATGTGACGTCCCGGAAGGCGTTGACCAATGCAACACCACTCAAACGAGGCACTAGGTCAGCATCAGTAATGACCGTTACTACATAGTCCTTCACAGCCTCTGACTGTGGTAGATCCAGTAGTGCTGGACATCCAAATCCTATGCTCGTAACATCGACCCAGTCTTCTTCATTCAAGTACATTGCCGCAATGGCCGCGGCACCGGCTCCCAAACTGTGCCCGATAAGTGTCACTTTGAGTTTCGTTCTGTTACTTGCGTCCAGAAGCGATCGGAGCATTTCCAAGTGCTCCGCTACCAACCACTCTCCGGATTTGGAAACCCCGCTATGTGATTTTCCATTCATAAAGTCAGCTGCATCCAACATGGTATCTGACAGCATATCGCCAAGCTCCTTTGTTCCGCGAACAACGAAAATAACCTCCAGCGGTTCCTTCTCTGGGTTCTTGAACATTGATTGCAGGAAATCCTTCGGTGCTCCCGCTTCTTTTTTGATCGCAATAAAGTGTCCAGGTTCTCCAGGTAGGCCCTCGGTCCTGGCATAGATGAGTTGGAACGTATTGTTGAGAAAATTATGAATGCCTTTCTCGATCAATTCGACAGACCCAGCATATGCCAACTGCGATAAGTACAGAGCATTGTGAAGTTCCAAAACGGAGTCGATCGGAACTTGCTTTTGAAAGCGATGCTTTCGACGCTTCCAGCTAGGATTCCTCACTTCATCCATGTGTTCGATGTAGTACAAGACACTAAAAGGAGAAAAGTGATCAAAGCTCACATTTTTGAAATGGTCCTTCAACTGTTCGACTGACTTGGAAAAGAAGTCAACAAACAATTTCCAGACTTCATCCTTGCTACGAGGCGACTTTCCAATTACGATTGCATTTCCCAAGACTTGATCCAGTTTCGAACTTTCGTCTTTACTCGAGTCCAATCGAAAGTCAGAAAAGAGTTTGACGACATCTTCAGCAGCCTTCTTTAATTCATTGAAGGGGTCTCCGACTAGAAGGGGTGGGAAAGAATCGGTGGTGCTCCCCTCGTCTTGATTAAAGATGTTTTCGGACAGAAATTTGCTGATTTGACCTGAAAGGTCTGCTATCGGATCAAATACTTGTGGGTCTGGTTTGTCCTGACACGTGTTGCTGTTGCATGCTTCTATCGAAGCGGTTGCAGGTAGAACGGAGACATTCGCGGCAATAAAGAGTGCAATGAGGAGAGATACTGCTCGCATGGTCCTGACTAAGAAGGACAAGTATCCATGACGACGAAAGGAGCCAGGAATATTTTATGATGCCATGTGGCGAACTCGGAGCACTTATCATACCGGTATAGTACCATGTACGGGTACTATCGACTATAGTCGGAGGTCGGAGTACTGGTCCCGGGAACCGGGAACCAGGTATGCGTACCTTGTAGTAGAACTTTATTATACGCGTCTCCTTCTATGTATGATACCATGGGGCTACTTGTACCGGTATGGTACAGTAGCTTGTACTCAGAGTTCCGAGAGAGTCCACGCAGAGTACGGTAGACTATGCTGCAGAGTCTGAGGTCTGAGTAAACATTGTACCGTAG
This sequence comes from Fragilaria crotonensis, assembly GCA_022925895.1. Lineage (NCBI taxonomy): Eukaryota > Bacillariophyta > Fragilariophyceae > Fragilariales > Fragilariaceae > Fragilaria > Fragilaria crotonensis. The sequence continues at coordinate 47,012 of JAKSYS010000383.1, forward strand.
ACCTCCAGTATGACATATAAAAGATGTAAACAACAAGTGTTCGGTAGATGCAATCATACGCAACATAATTTGTGCTGTCGATTTTTTTTTTTACGATCGGCTCGATTAGGGGACATAGACACGGCCTCACGTACAAGGTGCCGGAGAACTACCGGTAGTAGAGATGTAGGTATGCATACGTGTTTCGTACTTTACTCCAGTACTTGTAGCGTACTCGTCGTAAACGTTTCATTGTACTGTATCGTTGCACATTACTGTACAAGCTGGAGCCCATATCGCGATCCTTATTGTGAAATATTCCTTACCTCCTACCAGTTGCTTTTTCCTCACGTAGAATCTTCCGTAGTTCACAATACAAAAAAACTTACCGCTTACTGCACGTTTCAAGGCAGACTCTGGTTGCATCAACACTCCTACTACTTGCATCGATTATCCCATCGAAAAAACTCTTCTTCCTGCGTCCTTTTGAGGTATACCTATCCTCATCAGCAAACTCGTTGTCGGTCCCTTCGTTCAGTAATAGAATAGCATGCCTACCAACGCCATCCACCGTAACTGTGAGTTGACAAGATGAGTTTCGTCATGGTCGATGCGCGAAATTCGAACTCTTCGCTGCCGTGTTGATCTCCTCCCGGGGCATTCGTCGCCTTAAGAATGCTTGACGTCACATGGGAACGCCATCGCAATTTGCTCCTAAGTAATGTGTGCCACTGTTGGGCCCTGTATTGCATATTCTTCGTTTTTGCGATTTTAATTGATACATCTTGTATGTTTTGCCGTTTTGGGACGTTTCTTTGGGTTAGATTTGTATGAGATTCCGTGTCCTCCTCTTGATTCTTCTCTGACCTTCCCCTTTCGTTTCACCATGTGACAGACCGTAAGACTTCCAAGACACCTCGTCGTCCATATGAGAAGGAGCGTCTTGATGCTGAGCTGAAGCTCGTCGGAGAGTACGGACTGAGATGCAAGCGTGAAATCTGGCGCGTGCAGTATGCGCTGGCCAAGCTTCGAAAGGCTGCCCGTACGTTGTTGACCCTTGATCCTAAAGATCCAAAGCGTGTGTTCGAGGGAGCTGCCCTCCTGCGACGCATGAACCGTTACGGTCTTCTTGCCGATAACGAGCTCGAGTTGGATAGTGTTCTTCAGCTGACCACCCAGAAGCTGTTGGAACGCCGCTTACAGACCAAGGTCTACAAGCAAGGGTTGGCCAAGTCTATTCACCACGCCCGTGTGTTGATCCGTCAGCGCCACATTCGTGTCGGAAACCAACTTGTTAATGTTCCATCCTTCAATGTCCGTACTGCTTCGGAGAAGCACATTGACTTTTCGACTAACTCCCCATATGGCCAAGGCCCACCTGGACGTAATGCCAAGAAGCGAGCTGCATCCAAGGCTGCTGCTGGCGGCGATGAGGAGTAAAGAATGCGCCCTGCTCGATCTTTCATCACTGAACGAAGAAACTTTAAGTAGTCGACATTTCCCCGCTTATTATTACCGTGACCTAGTCTATCATTTCCATTTCCTCCCTCGGGATGGCAGCGAATATAGCGGTTCTCAGTATTTTCTGTGATGGCAGTTGCATGCTTTCTTGCATGACTTGGAGTTGGGCGGCGATGCTCATCACGTTCCTTTCCTTACAATTGTTTTAGCTACATATATTGGTGGCCGGAAGAGTACTCGCCATTCCTATTCTGGAGAAGGATGATGTGCATATGCTTTATTGAAGGATTAGGTGCACTACCGTATTCTACGGTAGGTACAGCAGTACAATGTACTTTGTACTGTATGACATACCCCAGTACACAAGTAGTGCGCGTGTTCTCATGATCGGTTTCTGTAGTTGTGTGACGTTTTCCGTTTTGACAGCCTTTTTGACTGACTTTCAACACATCAACACCATTCCACTGTTCACAGCGATCGGTTTCACGTGTCATATAAGCCAAAACTGCTGATTGCTGATTGTCATTCAACTTTTCCCCATTATTATGCGATCCATCGTCATTCTTCTGGCACTATCTGTCGCCACCATTCAAGGCTTCACATGTGGTAGTGGTCCACAACAACGTCACAACAAGGACACAGTGCTGTTCTCTCTTTCCGTTCTCAATTCCTGACTGCCGCATCATCATCAGCGGCCGCCATGCTGACAGTTGTCGCCTCCCCCGCGTCGGTGCGCGCTGCAGAAGACGCGGCGAAGAAGGGCACCAAGGATGACCCTGCCTACCAGTTTTGCCTTTCCACGTGCATGTACGAGTGCACCAAACCCAAGGGCGAAGAGACCAAACTCCGCAAGGAATGCCTCCCAGAATGCAAGCAAAAGTGTGCGACGACAAAGCAGCAACTCATGATCGGGACACCAGCGAGTAAATAAACAAGCGAGGCATTATTGGAGCCGCCTGGGTTGAATAATGCTGCGTTAACAGGTATGATGAGAAAGTCCTCCTGCTACTACAGTATAATAGAGAGGAAAGTCGAGTAACTGAGTACTACCGACTCGCCCACTCGAGTGAGTCATGCACAAGCAAATGTTAAACTCGGAATACATTGCTAAATCGACTTCTTTTGCAGCGACGCAATACCAGGGCGCAAGCCTAAGAACTAGAGTGTTCAACATGCGTACATACTTACCATGGAGTAACTCCACCTCATGTTATCGCCAGGTGCCGTCTGCTGACTGTCATAGTTTATTTACTGCAATATGAATATAAAAAAAGTTGAGACCGTCCAGAAGAACCTGCACTTCGTACTGGACGACTGTCGTCAACTGTGACAACTCTGCAAATCCGTGCATACATACATGGTTCCGGTACTGGCGCAGGTGCGCATACTGGCTGTCGTGCTGTCGTGCAGCATGTTTGGCGGCTATTCCTGTTTCAGCTGGTGCCCATCACGACCGGATGTACAACTCAAACATGGCTGTGCCTTCGAACCGGCAGATTGTTTCAGCGACTGAAAAAGCTCACGCTCTCAGATTTTCACATCCTCCTTCCTCCTCTGAAGCAGTATCACATTGAATCGAACGGGCCATCCCCTCATTTCCGCGTCCCTTTCTCTATCAACATCTCTATTCATCCATCATGGGAAACAAGGTGTCACTCGAAGAAGAACTTATCAACCTTCGAATAGTATCGAAACAGATGATTCGAAGCAGTAAAAAGTGTGAAAAGAATGAAAAGGCTGCATTGGAAAAACTCAAGAAGGTGAGTCGTACATTGCCTGCTTCGTGCCGTTTCCGAATCCCTGGCGTTGTGCACATTCCATACTGCCCCGACGTTCGCTACGACGCGGTCGCCTACTCATAACTCATGCTGCACTGACCATTTCTTGGTGCTTTCCTTCTTTTCTATTTTTGTGTGTCTCTCGGTTTCGATCTACTCCATGCACTTTACATAGGCCATCAAGCAGGGCAACACGGAAGGTGCTCGCATTTATGCTCAGGATGCCATTCGCGAGAAGAATCAGGCCTTGTCGCATCTGCGCATGGCGTCACGAATAGACGCGTGTGGGTCACGCATCGAAACTGCCGTCCGCATGGGACAGGTCACGTCCAGTATGAAGGGCGTCACCAAGGGCATGGAGAAGTCTCTGGCATCCATGGATATTGACCAAATCAGCAAGTTGATGGACAAGTTTGAACAGCAATTTGAAGATTTGGATGTCAAGACTCAGTATATGGAGGGCAGTATGAATGCCACGACGGCGACTTCGACTCCGGCGGAGCAAGTGGATGGATTGATTCAGTTTGTGGCGGATGAAAACAATTTGGAATTGGGCGAGGCCTTCGCCGGTGCTGGACCCGTTGGAAAGAAGATTCCCAAGCCTGAAGCTGCAAAGGAAGAGCCTGCCGATTCTCTCGAAGCGAGGTTGGCGAATTTGAGATCTTAGGGAAATTTTGCCTCGTAAAAGTAACCAAGATTGCATGTTTCCATAACGTTATACTTGTCCAGGGTAATCGCCTTGTGTCAAATACCTTTCGATCAGTGCCGTCAGAGCAGAAGTCGTCCTTTGTATATGCCGCAAGCAGCACTATCAGGTGTCAGGCACCTGTAGTGACGACCAACAATTCGACAAGAAACAAGGACATGCTACGGCATAGAACTCTGTAGTCCACCTCATTTTCTACTTTATTGTCAAATCCTCGTTACCTATGGGCCTTCTTCCAATTAGATCACGGACCTGCATTGTATTCTGGAAACGCTTGCAAAAAACTATCCCTCGTTGCTTCCCAAATGGATTTCTGTTCTGCCGTTGCCTCCTTCATCGACGAACACACAACCTTCATACTCTTGCTCCACTCAGTCCGGCGTTCAAAGGCGACACGGTTCACTTCCAACTTGAGGGTGTCGCCGATCACATCGCATTGATGGGAGGCACCCAAGGCCATGCCGTCACTCATAGATGCATCACGTTCCAATCGATCCAATTCTCCCAATGTTCCATTGACTTGATAACCTCGTTGATGCGCCATGAGTCGCTGGGCTCGCATATCGGCACGACCGCGTTCCTTGACACGTCGTTGGAGCGCCGCGCGACGATCGCCAAAGGCCAGTTTTTCGTATTTGCACATGCGGTACTGCGTGACAAAGGAGTTCATGGCGGCCGAAAGCTCCAGCGCGAGTCGTTTCTGACGACTACTGTACCGCAAGAGTCCCTGCGACAAAATGTCAATCGGAACTCCCAAATCAGGATCGGAGGCCTCGACGGCCTTGCTCAGTTTGCTCAATTCCATGCCGACGGCGCCGGCGGATTCGCCGTGTTCGCGAAGGAGAGTGACGGAGCCTTCCAATTTGGGCACCGCTTGTGTGACGGCACCCATGCGTATGCCTTCGCAGTTGGCGAGGGCGAGCAGTTCGGCATTGTCTTCGAGCGCGTCCTGGGAGTTGGATTCCCAAGGCATTTTTGAATCCGTGACGTTTTGAACGGCCGCGCCGGAAACAGCACCGAGGCGGGTCAAGGCGTTGGACGAGACTTCCGCCCAGGCAGTGCCCATGTCATCCTGCAAGGCGAGAAATAGCTTCAAGGAGGAGGATTTTCCGGCGTATGGGTGGTGCACAGCGGCATTCAAAAAGACTTGGATCTCGGCACATCGTTGCAGTGCGAATTCAGCCGATTGCAAGGTGGAGGCCTCTTCAAGGGCGCGAGCTGCATGCTTATTGGGTCTAGAAACACGTTGTAGGAGAACATACTTGAGGTGTGAGACATGAAGCATGACAGACTATGTGAAAGAAAATGGCACAATAATTTGTAATTACCTTGGTGGGAGAATCGCTCCAGGACATTCATCACGGAGCCGGTCTTCCAGGGCAACAATATGTCTGAAACGACGTCGGACAACCCAAAATCCGCCTTCCTTCAATGCCGTTTGTATTTGATAGTTCCAATGTGGTGGTACCACGTTGAAAAGGGAAGGAGGTTGCACAAGGAGTGGGTCGCTGACCGTCACTTGACCGTACACGGGTTCAAAAGGTGGAGGTTGGACAATCGGAGGAGGACGCGCATAACGATTCATGGAATTGTGCATGCCAACCGTAGGCGAAGCAGTGGGAGTATGCGGGAGCCGAGACGACGATGGGATCGAAGCTACGGAGGTCGTGAGAGGTGATATGGTGTGAGTTTGAACTGGTCCTCCGGTGCTGGAGCACATGTATGTTTGGGGCTGGTTCGGCGCTGGTTGAGGCGACATGGGTAGAGGATCAGGTCGATAGAAACCCGCAGGCGAAAAGGAATCATGACGTGCCTGCTGGTGCTGGGTCTGTAATTGTTGTTGCTGATGCTGATACATCGGCGTTGAAGTGGGAACGTACTGAGACGCAGCGGATTGCTGTTGCATCATTTGAGATCGTTCCGCAAAAGTCATGGGTGCCGGGGTACTCATGCCCATCCGATCCATCTGATTCGTGACTTGATTGACCTGGTGTGCAGAGTATGGCGCAGCCATATTCATATTGGTGTTCATCTGGTTTGGATTCTGATGGTTGGTGAACTGCTGCTGTGGAGGATATCCTGGAAGCATGGCGCTGTTCGCCAAATTGACAGACTGCATCATTTGTTCCTCCGCGTGGACGCGTCGACGTGCCTCCTCTTGCCTCTGCAATTCCAAGCGACGTTGTTCTTCCGCGTAACGCTTTTGTTCTTCTTCCAATCGCTTTTGTTCTTCCAGCTTCTGACGCTCTTCTTCCTCTCGATCAACAACATCAAAAAGTCCTCCACCGCCGCCGCCAGAAAAGTCGCCGAGAAGCCCAGAACTCGCCAACGAGTATTTGGTCTTGGGAGCTGTCGGTTGCTGTTGCAGAGGAGCTTGCACAGGCACATTGTTGCTGTTGATGCCGTTGTTGATATCATCCAGAGGATTATCAACAATTAGCTGACCAGTCTCAGGAATGGTACTTGGAGTGGGTTGTGAAGGCACTGGATCACCATGACCGGCTGACAGCGGAGGTTCATCGACAAGAGGAATTTCACCAAATAAGTCTTGTTCTGGTTCTGGGATATCTCCAGTGAGAGACGCCATCAATGAAATCTTGTTGCTCGTCATGTTTTTCTATTGCAGACTGCAAATGTCAAATGGAAGGCAGGCTTTTGTCTGTCAGGGTTCTCGGAAGGCTCTAGTAGCAGCAACTCGCTTCGAATGATTCGGTATTTAGTTCACTCGTGGTATGTGTGCTTGGTGTGCGAAGTCGGATCAGCAGCTCGCCCTCAGACGAGGAAACGAGAGACCCCGCCCGCCCCGTCCGTTGAGCGTTGCATCTACCAGTAGAATCGAAAGAGTCAAGGGCAAGCCAAAGCCAGGGTCGAGATCCATGATATATTATGATCATATGAATACTATTGTACGGAGTACGGAGTACATTGTACTATCAGTGTACTATCATACCAAATTCAGGTATGCTGGTACCTGTACTAGTATGTCATACCGACGATTATGACTTTTGCCTTTTACGCAAATGACCTGTGAGTCAACGTGACGTTGGTACGCATCATTCAGGGTACAGTAACTGTACCTGGTGGTATGATAGTACTCTGATGTGAGCAGTCTACCGAATAGAGTGGTCGATATGCATTTGTGGACGTTTCGTGACGGCGGTTACTTTTTTTTTTGGGGAAATTACAATATCGCGTATTTTTCAGCCACTTTTCAATATAGTACAATGACCCTCTATATACAACTTTACTCTTTACTATATCACCGATTTGCTTTTGACGTTTACAATATCACGCATACATTTGTTCATTTATTACTATATCACGCAAACGTGATATAGTAACACATTTTGTCGCCAGCCACATCTTCTCTCCACAGATAACATGGTACTCCGTATTGTAGCCAATGTCATAAATGAAGAATGGCCAACCTTGCACCACAACCTCTTTCTCTGTCATTTTGTTTCAATCACTTGTAGCTCTCAGTTTGATTGCGCTAATGTGGTAGTTGTTATCACTCTTGTAGTGTGGTCATTATTTGCGTTGTGCTTCTTCTGTGTTGAACGTTCAAATTCAAATTGACCATTGTGGGCGATGCATTTGAATCAACTGAACCTGATACAGTAGTCTACGCACCTTTTGGTATACAGTACCGTAATGTTCATCTGAGAAGTACATGAACCTAAATCCAGCCCCTTGTCGTCACCCTCATCGAATGCAACATGACGCATATAGTTGTTATGCACACTAAAATTGTCATTACCTATTATCTATTAGACACTATTAGAGACTGGGGCAATTTCGTTGGACTTGGCACCTTTCTGCACAGACGGAACACAACTTCGTCGGTTGTGACCCCTTTTCCCACAGATGGAACATGTTACAGGCGACTGCTTCAATTCGACAAATTTACTTCGTCTGCGAATTCGTTTTGTCTTCGGGCGTCCCGCCTGTCGCTTTGGCAATGCTGGTTCCTTCGTCACGCCATCATATTCGAGTGTTTCCAAGCAGACGGGGAAGACGTTGCTCCTGAACGTGTTTTGTACAAACTCGAAACTGTAGTAGGGATGCACCAAATTGCCGATGACATAGGTGAAGTCTTTTTCTTTCCATTTCCTGAAGACTGCACATGCATGTCGACAGGGGTACAAGTCTTGCCAGACACCGCAGCTGCACCATTGAAGGTCTGGCTTTACTATGTTGATGCGGTTTTGGTCGGTATCCTGCTGACGATCGTACTGTATTCTCAGCAAGGTCATCCTCTGCAAGTGATGATGGTTCTACGACCTTAAAGTCACCGCATCCACTTTCCAACTCGACAACCGTCATGCTAGCAGCTGCATCCCACCTAACCTTCATTATCTGCGCAACTCTAGGCACCACTTCGGACCCTCACGTTCACTGTACTTCTTTCTGCACACGTATATCCTTGTCGACATGATGTCGATGAGTTTGTTCACACACTCTAACCACCCCAGGTCTCTAGCTTCAGAGAACATATTGTTCACTGCCTCACTTGTGTTTGACGTCACAATTCCATACCTTGGTGGAATGACAACGGCGGTAGAAGATGAGTACCACTGAGTGGTCCGCCACAGAACACGATCCTTGTCTGTGATTTCATCCAGGTATGTTGCAGCTTCCGGCTTAATCCTGCGTACCTCTTCAAATAAGCGACTAGAATTTCTTGTCGAAAATGTTTTTGCAATTGCCAATACATATTTGGAACACTGCTTGCCAAACTTCTGCGCCACGTTGCCCTCGATGTGTTTTGCGCAGCTCATCTCAAATTTATCAGGGAACACTGCTTTCAACGCCGGTTTCAGACCCTTGTCTCGGTCAGAAATGAACAGAAATGGGGGCCTCGCGACCCCATCCACGTCAACATTTCCGTACACCTGCTCTCCAATGATTGGGCACGCTTTCTTCAGATAACGAAGCATCTTTCGCCACGAAGCACCATCCTCATTGCCTGCCGAGATCATGAATCCAATTGGGAAGATATCATTGCTACCCGTCAGAACTGATGCAACGTACAGAGTGCCTTTGAACACACTCTTCAGGTGGGCGGCATCCAAAGACAGTACCGGGCGCACAAACTTCAGCGCTCGGTTCATGATCCCGGGAAAACATGCAGCTCAACGACCCTCATGTCCTTATCCCTCGCATCCAATAATGGAATCAGGGTTACAGCTCTTCAACGCTTCCAAAAAGGGATAATCATCTCGAAGTTTTCAACGTTGCAGCCTTTTGAGCGCTTGTTTCATGGGTCAGTGCTCGGTACGCAGTCATGTACGGCACAATCAGACCAGAACGTGTCGCAGCCGTCTTCTGAACGTCTGCCGGTGTCGGTGTTCCTTCCTTTGTTTGAACCACCTGACCAATAATTCCATGCAGGTTCGGATGTCGCTTCTTCCAATGCCGCCCATCAGCCGCGAGCGGAGCTCGTTGCACGTCGCCATGCAAGCCCTTAATCTTCGACACGCCAAACCTGCCGTCAGATCGCCGCCTCGATATTAAAATTTGGAATGGACAGTTGACATGCTCCCGACATTGGAACTGCTTAAATTGATTTCGGAGTGAGCGTTGCACCCGCAAGTGATTTCCTGACCGAATCTCATACGTTTCAATTAATGGCATCACCTCTTCCAACGTCGCAAAGCAATCCACCTTCGCGTCCCTCATTATGTCATAGAACAATACGTCAGGAGACTTGTTGACGGGCACTGGCTTTGCCAGAAGCTCACTACTGCTCTCGCTGTCCTCGCAAGTGTGATAACTAAGCGCATCCTCGTTACCATTCGCCGAATCATCAGTAGCAGCAAGTAGCGATGCGCACTTTTCCACAGCGGTTTCCATGTCTTCGTCACTTCCCGAATGGCCAGCAGTATCCATCGTGTTTTCCTTGTTCACAGCAGTTTCCACCTCCTCCGTAATCGAACTGCCGCCCGCCGACCTGACTTGGTGTACTTCCGCGGCAGGCACGTCCAGTACCTCCACACCAAAAGTATCAAGGATGCTACTTCCATTCAGTTTTGGGAAGCAGGCGCGGACAACCTGACTTGTTGTCCCTAATCCGGTGCCCTCTCCCCCAAACACGGCCGTCAGTTTAGCCCGCAAACCGGTGATGTCTTGTTGAGTAAACGTTTCCATCGTGATCACCTTACCCTCGACAAGGTGCAAAACGACGCCAACTGCAAATAAACCGCAATCAAATCCGTTCAACTGACGTGGACATTCTCCATACTCCACTCGTTTAAGCAAGGCCTCATCCGTCAGTCTAAGGTGCTCATGTTCCTCCTCTTGAAGAATGTAGAATCGCACGAAGTAGTTGACTTCCTTTACGATGGTTGCGACTTCGGGATTAATTTGACGAGTGCGGCGTTGCAGGGAATCGTAAATTGTCAAATTGGTAATAAATTCTCGACTAGAGAACGAACAATCCAAGCAAAGCACAAAAAAGTGGTGTACCGAGACAATCGGTATAAGGAGCCTGCTGACGGGACGGGATCGGAAACAAGATTGCAAAGATGCACGAATGCGTGAAACTTTTCGTCGGTTTGCCCTCCCCACTTGAACCGCGTCGGGTCCATTGGGTACATACGTGATCAGATCGTTACATGACTGGATGTAAGTTCGGGTGCCAAGACTCCCAATATGAAAAGTGTCAGTGGATGTCACATCCACCGGCGGCGCAGATCGCTGCAGTATGCAGTCCAACAGCAACGTGCTCAACCAAGCATTACGCGGTAGTGCAGAAATATCCTCGCTACTTGGAGATATCCATCCCGAAAAGCGGGGATCGCCTGGAAAGCATTTCTTTGCCTTCTTTGCCATGGTTTATCGTGTTCTGATCAGTATTTGACGACAAAAAGGAAACAATGCTTTGAGAAGACGATGAAGAAGTAGTAGCTATGCTGTATTTGTACTACATTGGCATCACTCCTTAAAAACTGTTATAAACGGCACTGCATCCTTATGAATACTTTACTGTATATTGGAAACCGCATTGCTGTTGTATTACTACCGGTATGGTACAAATCTGTTCAGATACTCCCTAAGAACAAACACTTACTTAATGAACTGTGGCATGTATGAATTTTTTGACGTCTTGCACGCGCGCAATGACAACGTCATACTACACCACGTATGCATACATACGTGTACGCCAGTACACCAGGGTGTCAACCAAATGCAAAATTGCGTGAAAATGCATTTCCTTGATCACACTTGCTGCCTCTCACACACATTGACTTCTTGCTGATCAGCATTGCGTCTGTTGTTGAGGAGCGCATCATCATTCCCTGCCATCTAGCCGGGGTGTTTGTTGCGCTGCTTACGGACGACGCGCATGGACGCTCGTTGCTCATCATTTATTCGATCCGCTTGGAAGCACATCATCAGTTCCTGCCATCTAGCCGGGCTTGTTTGTTGTGCTGCTGACTGACACACGCTGTCTCTGCCATCTAGCTGGGAGTTCACGGTAGTATGTCGGATTGGTTCGGAATGAAGACAATGATGCGTTGAAGATGCGAGGTCGGACGTCAATTTGTCCACTACTGTTCTAAACCTCGGGAAGGATAATCCAAGGGTGGTGGCGGTGCCCGCCTCGAAGAAGCGGCTCAGTAACAAGATGCCACGAAAGCGGGCGAGAAGGAATTACTTCCCTTCAGGTCCGAAAGTGTTGGCACTGCTACTGAAGTGCT